>VZQC01007142.1:8361740-8432302 GCA_009823505.1 Rhizomys pruinosus | reverse complement strand
TTTTTTTTTTTTTTTTTGAGGCAGGGCATCAGGTAGACCAGGATGTCCTCAATCTCATTGCGTGGTGTAAGCGGAACTGATCTTCCTGTTCCACCTCCCTGGTGCCAGGATTACATGTGTGAGCCATCTTACTCCCCCATTTTGAAGCATCAAGCCTGGCTTTTGTTTGTTTTGTACCCACTTTTTGGTTGATCTCAGCCTGTGGGTTCAATTATTCTGTTTTCTTATTGACTCTCAATATTTTGTGTTTAGAATGGAGCTCTTTTTATAATTTTGAATCTGTGTGCTCAGTGTGTCTATAAATAAATTCATGATCTTACAGAGTGCCTCTGCTGGTGTTTCCTGGGAAGCTCAGCTTGTGCGCATGCCAGGAGCAGGGCTCTTCGTTCGCGCTTCTCTCTCACCTGTTTTCAACTTGTCTGGATATTCTGATCTCTTTTTCTTCTTCAGTGTCTTTCGGGTTTCTACCTGGTTCCATTTCCATTTCTCTTTCTATACTTTAAACCATCAGAGGGGGAGCTTTGTAAATCATGTCCCAGCCCCAGCACCATTCCTCAAATCTATTTCTCCCGCCCCCACCCCCCACCCCGCCCTTAGGAGGCAGGGAGAAAAAAGAAAAGCCTTTGCTTTCAATCTGATCCTGTGAGGGTTTCTCAGTGAGGGCAGAGATTGAAGTGTTTGACAAGATACAGACTTCCTGAGGGAGGAATCTGGTGCTTGTGTTCCGTGTCCCTCCAGCACTGCCTGGCCTGGGGTGGTTGCTCAGCAGACAGACACCTGCTGTAGACTCCGACTTCTGCTTTCTCCATATTCTCTGCACGTGGACTTGCATACAGCTTGATTTTGTTCTTTAGGGTCATGTATACAGTTCTTCTACTCATGATGCTCGTCTCCCTTCTTGGTCCCATTTATGTCTCTTTATCCTTGAGTTCTTCCCTGAGCTGTCAGTTCCTCAAGCCCTTTCCTTTGACTTCATAGCTGGCTTTGTATAAATGCCTTTGGACAGAACCATTTATTCCCTTAGTATAACTACTATTCACACATTTCACACATTTATGATTGCTATTCCATAGTTACTTTGTGTGACTGTTTTGTTTATATTTCCACTTGCTTTACTTAGACTTAAAGCTCTTGAGCATAAGAGTGTGTCCACTTTCTTTACCAGGCTGTCTTCTTTTTTTCTTAGGGAGGTGCCTGGCTTACAGTAGAAACTCTACGAGCATGTCTAAAACTTGGTTCTTTTACCTTGGTTACACTTCCCTATTCCAAGGGCCAGTATGCAACATGAGTGGCAGTTCCCTGCTTGTTTATACCCTGGTCTCATCCAGACTTACTTCTACCGTGAGTAGTATACTTCAGTGAGAGGAAGCATCAGATATGGGGGGCATTAAATTCTGAAAGTGTTTTCTGAACACCATGATGATTTTGTTAGCCATGCTACATAATGGAAGCTAAATGAGGATAAGAACATAGATGATTCTTTTGGAAGGAGCACAATAATGATTTAATACTTTAGAGAGGAAAGAAGTAGAGACTTGAGCTATGCGAGTGATTTTATAAATCATCACGCCTCACAACAGTATATTTTAGTCTCTCAAGTCTTCACCCTAATTGGGATAGAAAAGGAAATATAGCTCCTGGTCTGTAATCCAGAAATGAACCTCTGGATAGCATTGCATCAAAGATTCTTACAAGTAAATAATTAATTGGTTTAGAGCAAACTGACAAATATAATTAAGCAATTTATAGTTGAAATACTCAGTATTTCTCTAATTAGTGACAAAGAAGTACCTGAGGCTGTGGTCAGATGAAATGCTTCCCAGATGAGTTTTAGAATAAAAGGAAATCTGAAATTTTTCATCATAGATTTCTTCATTAGCAGGAATCAGAATTCTAAAATAAAATGGTCTTAGAAAAGTCTGATTTCAGTTAAGCTGTGCTGCTTGCTACGTATTTTCTTTATTTTGGACAAAATGGTCGGGACTACTGCACACTCTGCTTTGCAGAGAGCCTTGTTCTGCTTCTGTCATTGTTGACATGTCAAGGAACCTGGGGTTCAGACTCAGAGGTAGAGTGAGTGGGCCTGATCTAAAGATACAAACAAGAGTTTTGTTTATTTCAGTTTGTCAATAGTGTTATTTCTATATTAGAAATGGAATCATTTTGAAGTATCTTTTACACTCTTGACCTTTGCATCCTTAAAGCAAAGACATCTTCACAATAGTATCATCTATTCTTTGATAAGTCTACTTTTCCCATTTCAGCCTCTTGAGGAGTATATAGCCCATGTCTGACAACTGACACTTGCCTGTGATCCCAAATGTGGTTTCGTAATAAATGTACACATACCTGTATGTATGACCATCTAAATTAGTTTATTGTATTGTAGAATAGTATTATACATGACATAGTCTGTGGACTTTCTATGATACTTAAGTATTTCATAGTGAAGCAGTATAGAACTTAAGGATTTTTGTAGGTTGAAAATCATATGCCATAAAGACTGTTAGTATGTGAGCATAACTGAACTAAACTCTGAATTGTGCTTACTTGGGAAAAACTAGAAGATAATTTTCAGACCCTTTATGGTTCCTTACATTTATTTTATTTTATTTTTATTATTATTATTATTATTATTATTTTTTTTTTTTGGTCTTTTTGAGACAGGGTCTCCCTTTAGCCCCAACTGGCCTGGAGCTCAATATGTAGACCAGGTTGGCCTTGAACTCACAGACACCCACCTGCCTCTGCCTCCTAAGTGCTGGGATTAAAGGCGTGTGCCACCACGCCCGGGCAAAGATTAGTAACACTGACCCTGAGCTGCCTTAGGCAGTGTGTGGGCCACAAACAACTGTTCTAGAAGCTTTGAACAGCTCAGTGGCAGCACAGGGATGCTGATCTGTATGTGTAAATTCTCATTTTCTCTTATTTAGGTTTCTGTTGATTACTGTATCATTACAGCATTGTCTCTGTCCTCATAGAAAATTAAAGCATCACCAGGCGTGGTGGCGCACGCCTGTAATCCTAGCACTCGGGAGGCAGAGGCAGGCGGATCTCTGTAAGTTCAAGGCCAGCCTGGTCTACAGAGTGAGTTCCAGGACAGCTGGGGCTACAGGGAGACCCTGTCTCGAAAAAGCCAAAAAAAAAAAAAAAANCTTTCTTCCTTTTTTTTTTTTTTTTTTGGTCTTTTCTAGACAGGGTCTCCCTGTAGCCTCAGCTATCCTGGAACTCACTCTGTAGAACAGGCTGGCCTTGAACTCACAGAGATCCGCCTGCCTTTGCCTCCCAAGTGCTAGGATTAAAGGCCCACGCCACCACGCCCAGCTAGGAATCCTATTTTTAAATTTTTTATTGACCTTCTTAAAAATACCTTGAATAAGTTTCCCTGGTACTGATATACCTATGTTTAGAAGACAACTTTGTGGGGGAAAGAACTATATGACTTGATAGGAGTTTATTTTTCTTGCTTGCTAAATATTGTTTTGAGCCGGGTATGGTAGCCCACGCCTTTAATCCCAGCAGAGGTAGAGGCAGGCAGATCTCTGCGAGTTCAAGGCCAACCTGGTCTACATGCTGAGTTCCAGGCCAGCTGAGGCTCAGGGACACCCTGTCTCAAAAAGAAAAAAAAAAAAAGATTGTTTTGTTGTTGATCCCTGTTCCATATTTTCAGTTCTAAGAAGATATATGGATTGGACTTCCTTCAGTAGCCTACACGGTTTGACTTTGGGGAGTAAATTGATTACTTTTATAGTCTTTGAAAATGATAATTGGGGCTGGAGAGATGGCTCAGCGGTTAAGAGTGCCAACTGCTCTTGCAGAGGACCCGGGCTCAATTCCCAGCACCCACATCGCAGCTAAGAACTGTCTTTAACTCCAGTTCCAGGGGAATCTGATGCCCTCTTCTGACTGCCACGGAAATGCACGACACGGATGCACTAACCTACATGCAGACAGTACACTCATACACATAAAAAAATAATTTAAAAAATTATAATCTAGAGAATAACACTTTAGTAGATTTTCCAACAGGATGTTAAACAACACCTTCGTTCCTAGTCTCTGTGCATTCAGTTCTTAAGATAATGTCCATACAATGCCATTTTTTTAAATTTTATATATTTCTGTATGTGTATGAATGTACTGTCTGCATGCAAGTCTGTGCACCCGTGTCATGCAATGCTGCGGAGGTCAGAAGGGGGTTTTGGATTCCCCTGGAACTGGAGTTCTCCTGGAATTGGAGTTTCAGACGGTTCTCAGCCGCCATGTGGGTGCTGGGGATCGAACCCGGGTCCTCTGTAAGAGCGGTCGGCGCTCTTACGGCTAGGCATCTCTCCAGACCATACATTTTATAAAAACCAGATTATAATAATTACAATGATGTTTGGGGACATAACATCCTTTCAGATGATAAATTTGACTTAATTACAGTGAAGTGAAGGATTCAACCTACCTGTCACATTGCAGGAAGAACATTTATAATAGGAACCAGTTAGGATCTCTGTACTTTTTTCTTTGTTGCCTTGTTATTAGCTGGTGCTAAAAGCATATGATAGACCTGTAAACTTAGTTTTAAGTGTAAAATTTGCAAGGAGACATTATGTTTTGTTTGTCATTGAACTGCAGATAATATTTATTAGGTGGCTGGTCCATAGATCATTGCCAATTCTGTTAATCTAGTTGAGGGAAAATTGATTTGCGTGAGTTGAGTTAGGTGCTTATTTCAGGCAGGGCCAGCCAATTTATTGTCAAGTCCTATAATCAGATCATGGGTTGCATTAGAGGCTTCTTTCAAATATTTGCCAAGCCATCTTTCAAGGCTAGAATGTTTCCTTATAGCTAATGTAAATCACTTCTTTCCATTAAATAGTCGAAAGAGCAGGAGAACAGCTGGTACCTGTAATTATAGTTTTCATATAACTTAATTATTTCTTATCAGTTAATTATGATTTTTTTCTAGTCCTCTTCAAAAATGCCTTGCACATCAAGATACTTTGTTTTTATTTCTTTATCAACTGCATGCAACATTTTCTAGAGGATGCCTTTGTTTATAGGTTCCAGTAAGCAGCCACATAATTGTGGGGCTCTTTGTCAAAATATTAAGATTCTTTGAGGCAACAATTAAAGGGCATTAAAGCCAAGTGGCCAGTACAGGACCTGCATGGCTGCATGGGCTACGCACCTGCGTGCCTGAATATAATAGGCTTAAATATTCCTTTACGCTGTGGATATCGACATTCTTTACAAATCAAGATCACTTTCTGTCTTTCCCATTGGTGAACTTATACAAGGACCTGTCACTGAAGTGCTTCAGAGACTCCTTGAGGAGAGGAGGAGTTATACAAGCAGAAGCCGTGCTGCACCTGAAGTTGTAGTTAGTGTCCAAGGAATGGTACTTAGCCGCTCAAGGCCCACTGTATAAATGGACTTGGTCTTGAGCATTTCGTTTGTTGGAGGATGTTAGAAATGGAAAACAAAGATATCCCTATTCAAATAGGTTTTTAAACATATAATCTAGTGTAGCCTAGCGGTTAAGAGCTACCGGCTTGCTCTTACAGGAGAGGACCCGGGGTCGAGCCCCAGCACCCACATAAAAAAAAAAAAAAACATCTGTAACTCCATTCCAGGAGAACTCCGTTCCAGGGGAATCCAAAACACAATTCTGACCTCTGCGGCATTAAACAACACGGGTGCACAAAACCTAAAAAAAAAAAAAAAAAAAAAAAAAAAAAAAAAAAAAAAAGAAAATGAAAAAAAAATTTAAAAAACAATCAGTGGTCGTAGTAGCTTGTATCAGCTCGTCTCTTTCTGACCAGTTAAAATCACTTCAGTTGTAATGCAAATGTGTTCTACCAGGTAAACTTAATCCCCTAAGTGAAATGGTAGTAGTCTTTTATATATGCTTGAAACAGAGTGTAATCTCCCATCTGTATTAAGTTTTTAAATGGATTATCTTTATGTTAAATCTGGCTTTTTTATTTCAATTAAAATCCAATGTTTTTTGAGTAATGTTAATGGGGGTGAAATTAATTTTTAAAAAGTATTTCAAAACTATCTCACTTTATAAAAGAAGCAAAACCTAGGCAAAAATGATATCCAAATGATGGATTAAACCTGGCTGATGACTTTGTCTACAGATTTTTATAGGCTTTAGTTTGGGTTCTAAAAAAGATAGGGTTCTGCTTCTAAAAGGAGCGTAGTCAAAGTGTCTAGTGAGCTTCTTTTCATGTATATATTTTATTTTTTTTTTTTTTTTTCTTTTTTTTTAAGAAGTTGCTTTTTTCTGTGTGTTTTGTTTTTCATATGTTGTGTTTACTATGATATGCTTTTCTAAATATACAAACAAGAAATCTCATCGTTTAGGGATCTATTTTTCCGGAAACATACGTTTGAACTGTAATTTGCTCTTCTGACACAAAGAATTAAATCGAAAGAGTATTTACTTGAGTATGTTTTAAGAGGTTGACTAGCCATGATTTCAAATTTCTGTTTGTTTCTACGTCTGTCTCTAGGAGATGGCCCTCGGTTTGCTCCCAGGAGGATGAGATGTCCATCTCTGTGTAGAGAGAGATGACCATGATGCTGTCCCCATGAGGCAATGAGATGTTCCATCCTCTGTAGGCGAGGTCCATGGTGTCCCCATGAGAACTGAGATGTCCATCCTCTTAGAAGATGGCCATCAGTGCCCCCATGGAACTGAGATGTCCATCCTCTTAGTGAGATGGCCATCGTGTGCTCCCCATGAGACTGAGATGTCCATCCTCTTAGGATGCATGAGGTCCCCAACTGAGTGTCACCCAGAATGCCATAGTGCCAAGGACTGAGATGTCCATCCTCTTAGAGAGATCGGCCCATACTGAGTGTCCCTTAGAGATCCAGGTGATGAGACTGAGATGTCCATCCTCTTAGGAGATGGCCATCGGTGCCTCCCATGAGGACTGAGATGTCCATCCTCTTAGGAGATGCCACTTAGTGTCCCCATGAGAACTGAGATGTCCATCCTCTTAGGAGATGGCCATCAGTGCCCCCATGAGGACTGAGATGTCCATCCTCTTAGGAGATGACCATGAGTGTCCCCATGAGAACTGAGATGTCCATCCTCTTAGGAGATGACCATGAGTGTCCCCATGAGAAATGAGATGTCCATCCTCTTAGGAGATGGCCATCGGTGCCCCCATGAGGACTGAGATGTCCATCCTCTTAGGAGATGACCACCGGTGCCCCCATGAGAACTGAGATGTCCATCCTCTTAGGAGATGGCCATCGGTGCCCCCATGAGGACTGAGATGTCCATCCTCTTAGGAGATGGCCACTAGTGTCCCCATGAGAACTGAGATGTCCATCCTCTTAGGAGATGGCCTTCGGTGCCCCCATGAGAACTGAGATGTCCATCCTCTTATGAGATGGCCACTAGTGTCCCCGTGAGAACTGAGATGTCCATCCTCTTAGGAGATGGCCATCAGTGCCCCCATGAGAACTGAGATGTCCATCCTCTTAGGAGATGGCCACTAGTGTCCCCATGAGGACTGAGATGTCCATCCTCTTAGGAGATGGACATCGGTGTCCCTATGAGGACTGAGATGTCCATCCTCTTAGGAGATGGACATCGGTGTCCCCATGAGAACTGAGATGTCCATCCTCTTAGGAGATGGCCATCTGCACCCCCATGAGAGCTGAGATGTCCACCCTCTTAGGAGATGGCCATCAGTGTCCCCATGAGAATGGAGGTATCTGTCCTCTTAGGAGATGACCACTAGTGCCTCCAGGCTTCCATTGTTAATGCTAGTCTCCCCAAAAAGCAAAAACCCAGCACTTAGGGCACATTTGATAGACCACATATATACTTAAATGGACATTCGAAAAATTGGGAAACACCAGTAACATAATCAGACTGCTTTTATTTTATGATAATGAAATTCATATTATTCCTCACTTCAGTAAGTAGAATAGATAAGCCTTGCCATGTCATTCTGTCTAGGTGCATGATACTGATGACAGTTTATTTTCATCATTTTTAATTGTTGTGAGAGACAGTGTCAGAGAAGCATATCAAAACATGAAAGTCGTCAGGTCATCTCGGTCTGATGACATCTTCTCTAATGCGCATTTTGAGCCTAATTTTTCATCATTCCTTTTATATTTAGTTTTAAATAATGAAACTTAAAAACAAAATAGGTTAATTATAACTATGACTTTAGAATCTAAGTTAAAACATTAAATATTTCTTTCATAATCTGATACTTACATAATACAGTATATTTATTTTTGAATGGAAAGAAACCTGGTCCCCATCTTTCTGTTGACATCAAACAGTCTTCTGATATGCTAATCTGCCATTGGGGAAAGCACATACACGGGCTTTGTTTGGACTCATTCCAAGTTTCAAGGAAAATTATGTGTAAAGAATTGAATTTTCAGCATTGTCCACTTCGAGTGAAAACTGATGTTGATACACTCTGCCATGAAAGAAATATTGAAACATGATATGAGAGGTTTTCAAGATTTTAGCAAGACCCTCATGTGTGTTTATAATTACCTGGTCATTTAGAATATAAAGTTACTAATTTAATTGGTATTAAAATTGCAGGAAAAGTTCATTTTCAGACATATGAAATAGGAAAGACTAACCTACTATTACTGCCTTAGCAAGCTTTGCTCTGGTGTGCTGAGGGACTTGGGGTGGGTGTGGCCGTTTGTCTCCTGTGAAGCGGGGACATCAGTGCTTTCCTACACTGCTTTGCCCTCAGCTCGCCTCAGGACTGAACGTGGGCCAGTTTGCATTTTCCAAGTATAGTTTCTTTGTGTCTAGTAACAAAAAATCAATTGGTTTAACTTCTCAAAATATATAAAGAATAAATTTAAAATTTGACATCTATTAAGCACATATACTTTAAACAGTTAAAAGTTTCTGAAAATATTGTGAAAAACTTTACACCACTTCATGTCGGTAATTTATAAATATTGCTAGATAGGAAACACATTGCACTTTTTTTTACAATTTTTTTTTTTATATAGAGTGTCAGATGAAGCTAAGAGTGTGGTTCTTCAGTGTGTTACTAGTAGAGTCTTTTAAAAAATTAATATAGGAAAATGGACAGAACTCTGTAAGTGTGGGTTTGTAATTCCTGTAGCCGTTTTCCTAATCAGTGCTGGGCCCAGTCTCTACTTCACAGCCTGTTGGTGTTCTCAGCTGTTCATTCAACAGAAAGGGCAAATTACCTTGTAATAATGTCCAGTGGATATACTCATTAAAACTTTTTACAGGAATCCCTTTGACTTCTTAATTTTTAATAAATTGTGGTATTTCAAATCACCACTGTGGCTTGATATTTAAAAGGAATTCTAGAGTAAGGACTTCTGCCAGAAGCAGAATTGCCTTTTTTCTTTTTCTTTTTTCTTTTTTTTTTGAGAAATGAGATGTCCATCCTCTTAGAAGATGGCCATCAGTGCCCCCATGAGAGCTGAGATGTCCATCCTCTTAGGAGATGGCCATCGGTGCCCCATGAGGACTGAGATGTCCATCCTCTTAGGAGATGACTATGAGTGTCCCCATGAGAACTGAGATGTCCATCCTCTTAGAGATGGAGACGGTTCTCAGCCGCCATGTGGGTGCTGGGGATCGAACCCGGGTCCTCTGTAAGAGCGGTCGGCGCTCTTAACTGCTAGGCCATCTCTCCAGACCCATACATTTTATAAAAACCAGATTATAATAATTACAATGATGTTTGGGGACATAACATCCTTTCAGATGATAAATTTGACTTAATTACAGTGAAGTGAAGGATTCAACCTACCTGTCACATTGCAGGAAGAACATTTATAATAGGAACCAGTTAGGATCTCTGTACTTTTTTCTTTGTTGCCTTGTTATTAGCTGGTGCTAAAAGCATATGATAGACCTGTAAACTTAGTTTTAAGTGTAAAATTTGCAAGGAGACATTATGTTTTGTTTGTCATTGAACTGCAGATAATATTTATTAGGTGGCTGGTCCATAGATCATGTCCAAATTCTGTTTAATCTAGTGAGGAACTGATGAGTTGAGTGAGTGAATTATTCAAGGTCAGCAGGCCAATTATTGTCAAGTCCATAATCAGATAATGGGTTGCATTAGAGGCTTATTCAAATATTTGACAAGAATCTCAAGCTAGAATGTTTCCTTATAGCTAATGTAAATCACTTCTTTCCATTAAATAGTCGAAAGAGCAGGAGAACAGCTGGTACCTGTAATTATAGTTTTCATATAACTTAATTATTTCTTATCAGTTAATTATGATTTTTTTCTAGTCCTCTTCAAAAATGCCTTGCACACCAGAATATTTGTTTTTATTCTTATTCAACTGCCATGCAACATTTCTAGAGGATGCTTTGTTTATAGGTTCCAGTAAGCAGCCACATAATTGTGGGGCTCTTTGTCAAAATATTAAGATTCTTTGAGGCAACAATTAAAGGGCATTAAAGCCAAGTGGCCAGTACAGGACCTGCATGGCTGCATGGGCTACGCACCTGCGTGCCTGAATATAATAGGCTTAAATATTCCTTTACGCTGTGGATATCGACATTCTTTACAAATCAAGATCACTTTCTGTCTTTCCCATTGGTGAACTTATACAAGGACCTGTCACTGAAGTGCTTCAGAGACTCCTTGAGGAGAGGAGGAGTTATACAAGCAGAAGCCGTGCTGCACCTGAAGTTGTAGTTAGTGTCCAAGGAATGGTACTTAGCCGCTCAAGGCCCACTGTATAAATGGACTTGGTCTTGAGCATTTCGTTTGTTGGAGGATGTTAGAAATGGAAAACAAAGATATCCTATTAAAATAGGTTTTTAAAAAAATCAGTGTAGCCTAGCGGTTAAGAGCACCGACTGCTCTTACAGAGGACCCGGGTTCGATCCCCAGCACCCACATGGCGGCTAAAACCGTCTGTAACTCCAATTCCAGGAGAACTCCAGTTCCAGGGGAATCCGAGACCCTCTTCTGACCTCCGCGGCACTGCATGACACGGGTGCACAAACCTACATGCAGACAGTACATTCATACACATTCAAAAATAAATAAAATTAAAAAAAATTTAAAAAAAAATCAGTGTAGTAGTAGCTTGTATCAGCTCGTCTCTTTCTGACCAGTTAAAATCACTTCAGTTGTAATGCAAATGTGTTCTACCAGGTAAACTTAATCCCCTAAGTGAAATGGTAGTAGTCTTTTATATATGCTTGAAACAAGAGTGTAATCTCACATCTGTATTTAAGTTTTTAAATGGATTATCTTTATGTTAAATCTGGCTTTTTTATTTCAATTAAAATCCAATGTTTTTTGAGTAATGTTAATGGTGGTAGAAATTAATTTTTAAAAAGTATTTCAAAACTATCTCACTTTATAAAAGAAGCAAAACCTAGGCAAAAATGATATCCAAATGATGGATTAAACCTGGCTGATGACTTTGTCTACAGATTTTTATAGGCTTTAGTTTGGGTTCTAAAAAAGATAGGGTTCTGCTTCTAAAAGGAGCGTAGTCAAAGTGTCTAGTGAGCTTTCTTTTCCATGTATATATTTTTATTGATACTAATCTTTAGAAGCTTTGTATATCCTTTGCTGTTTATGTGTGTTTTGTTTTTAATTATGTGTGTTACATGATATGCTTTCTAATATAAAACAAAATCTCATCGTAGGGATCTCTTTTTCAGAAAATACGTTTGAACTGTACTGCTCTTCTGACAAAAGAATTAAACTTCGAAAGATGTATTTATTTGAGTATGTTTAAAGAGGTTGACTAGCAATGATTCAAATTTCTGTTGTTCTACTGTCTGTCCTCTTAGGAGATGGCCATCGGTGCTCCCAGGAGGACTGAGATGTCCATCCTCTTAGGAGATGGCCATCGGTGCTCCCATGAGGACTGAGATGTCCATCCTCTTAGGAGATGGTCACTAGTGTCCCCATAAGAACTGAGATGTCCATCCTCTTAGGAGATGGCCATCAGTGCCCCCATGGGAACTGAGATGTCCATCCTCTTAGGAGATGGCCATCGGTGCCCCCATGAGAACTGAGATGTCCATCCTCTTAGGAGATGACCATGAGTGTCCCCATGAGAACTGAGATGTCCATCCTCTTAGGAGATGGCCATCAGTGCCCCCATGAGAGCTGAGATGTCCATCCTCTTAGGAGATGGCCATCGGTGTCCCCATAAGAACTGAGATGTCCATCCTCTTAGGAGATGACTATGAGTGTCCCCATGAGAACTGAGATGTCCATCCTCTTAGAAGATGGCCATCAGTGCCCCCATGAGGACTGAGATGTCCATCCTCTTAGGAGATGACCATGAGTGTCCCCATGAGAACTGAGATGTCCATCCTCTTAGGAGATGACCATGAGTGTCCCCATGAGAAATGAGATGTCCATCCTCTTAGGAGATGGCCATCGGTGCCCCCATGAGGACTGAGATGTCCATCCTCTTAGGAGATGACCACCGGTGCCCCCATGAGAACTGAGATGTCCATCCTCTTAGGAGATGGCCATCGGTGCCCCCATGAGGACTGAGATGTCCATCCTCTTAGGAGATGGCCACTAGTGTCCCCATGAGAACTGAGATGTCCATCCTCTTAGGAGATGGCCTTCGGTGCCCCCATGAGAACTGAGATGTCCATCCTCTTATGAGATGGCCACTAGTGTCCCCGTGAGAACTGAGATGTCCATCCTCTTAGGAGATGGCCATCAGTGCCCCCATGAGAACTGAGATGTCCATCCTCTTAGGAGATGGCCATCAGTGTCCCCATGAGGACTGAGATGTCCATCCTCTTAGGAGATGGACATCGGTGTCCCTATGAGGACTGAGATGTCCATCCTCTTAGGAGATGGACATCGGTGTCCCCATGAGAACTGAGATGTCCATCCTCTTAGGAGATGGCCATCTGCACCCCCATGAGAGCTGAGATGTCCACCCTCTTAGGAGATGGCCATCAGTGTCCCCATGAGAATGGAGGTATCTGTCCTCTTAGGAGATGACCACTAGTGCCTCCAGGCTTCCACTGTTAATGCTAGTCTCCCCAAAAAGCAAAAACCCAGCACTTAGGGCACATTTGATAGACCACATATATACTTAAATGGACATTCGAAAAATTGGGAAACACCAGTAACATAATCAGACTGCTTTTATTTTATGATAATGAAATTCATATTATTCCTCACTTCAGTAAGTAGAATAGATAAGCCTTGCCATGTCATTCTGTCTAGGTGCATGATACTGATGACAGTTTATTTTCATCATTTTTAATTGTTGTGAGAGACAGTGTCAGAGAAGCATATCAAAACATGAAAGTCGTCAGGTCATCTCGGTCTGATGACATCTTCTCTAATGCGCATTTTGAGCCTAATTTTTCATCATTCCTTTTATATTTAGTTTTAAATAATGAAACTTAAAAACAAAATAGGTTAATTATAACTATGACTTTAGAATCTAAGTTAAAACATTAAATATTTCTTTCATAATCTGATACTTACATAATACAGTATATTTATTTTTGAATGGAAAGAAACCTGGTCCCCATCTTTCTGTTGACATCAAACAGTCTTCTGATATGCTAATCTGCCATTGGGGAAAGCACATACACGGGCTTTGTTTGGACTCATTCCAAGTTTCAAGGAAAATTATGTGTAAAGAATTGAATTTTCAGCATTGTCCACTTCGAGTGAAAACTGATGTTGATACACTCTGCCATGAAAGAAATATTGAAACATGATATGAGAGGTTTTCAAGATTTTAGCAAGACCCTCATGTGTGTTTATAATTACCTGGTCATTTAGAATATAAAGTTACTAATTTAATTGGTATTAAAATTGCAGGAAAAGTTCATTTTCAGACATATGAAATAGGAAAGACTAACCTACTATTACTGCCTTAGCAAGCTTTGCTCTGGTGTGCTGAGGGACTTGGGGTGGGTGTGGCCGTTTGTCTCCTGTGAAGCGGGGACATCAGTGCTTTCCTACACTGCTTTGCCCTCAGCTCGCCTCAGGACTGAACGTGGGCCAGTTTGCATTTTCCAAGTATAGTTTCTTTGTGTCTAGTAACAAAAAATCAATTGGTTTAACTTCTCAAAATATATAAAGAATAAATTTAAAATTTGACATCTATTAAGCACATATACTTTAAACAGTTAAAAGTTTCTGAAAATATTGTGAAAAACTTTACACCACTTCATGTCGGTAATTTATAAATATTGCTAGATAGGAAACACATTGCACCTTTTTTTACAATTTTTTTTTTTATATAGAGTGTCAGATGAAGCTAAGAGTGTGGTTCTTCAGTGTGTTACTAGTAGAGTCTTTTAAAAAATTAATATAGGAAAATGGACAGAACTCTGTAAGTGTGGGTTTGTAATTCCTGTAGCCGTTTTCCTAATCAGTGCTGGGCCCAGTCTCTACTTCACAGCCTGTTGGTGTTCTCAGCTGTTCATTCAACAGAAAGGGCAAATTACCTTGTAATAATGTCCAGTGGATATACTCATTAAAACTTTTTACAGGAATCCCTTTGACTTCTTAATTTTTAATAAATTGTGGTATTTCAAATCACCACTGTGGCTTGATATTTAAAAGGAATTCTAGAGTAAGGACTTCTGCCAGAAGCAGAATTGCCTTTTTTCTTTTTCTTTTTTCTTTTTTTTTTTTTTTTTCTTTTCTTGCTGCTGCTGCTGCTGCTGCTGCTGTCGGTTTTGTTCTATTTTGTTAGGTTTCTGAGACAGAAGCTCCTGTAGACTGGCTGGTCTCAAACTCCCTATACAGCTGGGGATGGCCTTGAACTTCTGATCCTCCTGTACCCACCTCTCAAGTGCTAGGGTAAACTGATCTGCTTCTACCTTGAAAGTGCTGGGATTATAGGCTTGCAGCACCATGCCTGGTGTATATGGTGATCAGGATAGAGGCACAGGGCTTCTCCAGCGCAGTCTGCCAAAGAGCTACATCCTCAGTGGGAACTGTCTTTTAATACATCTAATTACCTTAAGACTTCTAGACTTTTTAAAATTGTGGCTTTTCTGAAAATGAAATTGGATGACTTCTCCAGGTAAATGATACAGATGATAACATCTGAAGTAGTTGGATGTTACAGAGATGCAGGTGTTACCTGACTGTGTTAGCCTTAGGAAAATAGGAAGCAATTTAAGCTATTATGTCAGCTGAAAGTCCCAGGGTCATTTTATCATAAAAAATCAGACTTTTAAAACCTGATAACAGGTAGGTAAAAGTAGGTGTTTTTCTGACATACTAATTTTGCAGGCCATAATCCAACTTTAGGAAACTTTAATTCTCATAATCATTATTTTTTTAACTTTTTAAAGCATTTTAAGAAGCAAAAGAGGCTAATTCCTGAGAGAACTGTGTGGAAATACTTCGTTCAGCTCTGCAGTGCACTGGACCACATGCATTCACGGAGAGTCATGCACCGGGGTAAGCTAAAACCATTCAGAAATGTTGATATCATTTCAAATAGGATAAGTTATCAAGCAACCTAGAATAAATATCTTCCAAACATTCCATAATATTATCCTTCCTTATGTAATTTAGTTCTAAATTATAATTTTGTTTGAATTATAACCCTTTCAGTGAGGCCCTACTTGGTTTTATATAAGAAGGAAAATTAATTTTTGCCTGACTTCTATGAATAGCAAGCTGGTTAAATTGGTAAAGAATAATGGTAATATATAAAAGTAAACATGTGGGAAAGCATTGAACTGTGCAGGAGAAAGGATACTTTGTTGTTGCTTCTTCAGTTGAATAGAGTATTATGGCCACTTAGTTTTTAGGGTTTTTTTGTTTTTGTTTTGTTTTGATTTTTCAAATTCTTCAACATTATTCCTTAATGTATTCTTGATTGTCAGTCAGATTGGTGGCCTCAATGCTAAGGTCAACCATTACCTGATCCACTGATTTGGGGATGTACAAATTTTCAAAGTAGTTTATTTAAGTATTTAAGATTTGTAGAGCCACCTGAGTAAATATAATGTGTGTAATACTTCAAAATCCTGATGTTTATAACTGGTATGAATAATACATCCATTTATCTTTTAGTATGGTATTACTTAAAATTGTTATTAAGGGGGCATAAATTATTTTGTGGCATGAATTTCATCAAAGATTATTTAGAATAGAAAAAGAAAGTGCTTGGCAGGGAAATTAATAATCTTCATCATGCTGTATTGATGGTTCTCCATCAGAGAATGGGAGGTTTGAAATACTGGAATATGTAAAAATTATTCAAAGTAAAGAAACTGGTTCACAGTTCAGAACTTCATATTTAATACACATTTTGAATTTTACACTCAGACAAAATTTCATATTCCTTTGGAATTTCAAAGTTACATCATCTTTTACCTGATCCCTTCATTTATCTGCAGATATAAAACCAGCTAACGTGTTCATTACAGCCACTGGGGTGGTGAAACTTGGAGACCTTGGGCTTGGTCGGTTTTTCAGCTCCAAAACCACAGCTGCACATTCTTTAGGTAAGAGAAACCTCTCTCTCTCTCTCTCTCTCTCTCTCTCTCTCTCTCTCTGTGTGTGTGTGTGTGTGTGTGTGTGTGTGTGTGTGTGTGCGCGCGCGCGCACGCGCCTGTCAGGGCTATGCCAAATTATACAGTATTTATTACATTCTTTATAAAACTATTATAGAAATCCTGAGCAGACTCCTACAGTTCTCCATTGCTACTTCACCTTCTACATGATGATTGGCTACTTCTGTTAATTTGACCTTGAGTAGACACTGAGTTTAAAAAAAATGCTGATAAGCCAGGCTTTTCCTGTTGCCATGGAGCCTTCTTTTTCATTCTTTATGTAATGATAATAAGATACTTGATGAAGAAACTACATTTTGGAGAAAGACTTCCCTGAGCATTGAAAATATCATATATAGTAAATTATATATTTGTATTTATTCAAATGGCATATGACTGTGAATACTGAAGAAGAGAGAACATGAAGATGATCTATAACAAAGAACAAAAATTCTCTCATTATAAAGTAGAAGAAATATCTGCAGTTTATTCATTTTAGGGTTAAAAATGATTAACTATCAGTGTCCTTTTATATAAAAGAGAATTGTTCTAAATATAACAGCATTATATTAACACTGGAAAGAAAACTGTAGTTCAGAAAAAAATAGAAATTGCTAAGAAGAGATAGTTTTTAAATTAGGTTAAAACAGAGCATCTCTTAAAACTCAAGTCATAATTTCTCCTTATGCTTCCCGGACACATAAAATCATGGCAAATTTTAAAGTAGAAATTAAATAAAAATAAACTGGCTTTCATTTATCTTTCTTTTTTTTTAATTTTTTTTTATTAATTTTATTTATTTCTGTATGTGTATGAATGTACTGCCTGCATGCAAGTCTGTGCACCCGTGTTGTGCAACGCCGCGGAGGTCAGAAGAGGGTCTCGGATTCCCCTGGAGCTGGAGTTCTCCTGGAATTGGAGTTTCAGACGGCTCTCGGCCGCCATGTGGGTGCTGGGGATCGAACCTAGGTCCTCTGTAAGAGCAGTCGGTGCTCTTAACCGCTAGGCCATCTCTCCAGCCCTCATTTATCTTTCTTTAATCTATCTTTGTGTGATAATTTTGTTGAAAGCCACTGGATTTGTTTGTTTGTTTTTTTGAAAAAAATATTTAGGTGTGAAATGTAGAGGCTTTATTTTTTTTGATTCTTTCTTTTTATTGGATGTGTATAAGCTTTGCCCACTGGTATGTAAGTGCACCTGTGTCGTGTTGAGCCCATGGAGGTCAGGAGAGGCCATCAGATCCCCTTGAACTGGAGTTATGGACAGTTGTTAACTGTCATGTGCATGTGGGGAACAAAACTTGGGTCCTCTACAAGAACAGCCATTGCTCTTAACCACTGAGCCATCTGTCCAGCTCCAAATGAAGAGTTTTTTAAATGGGCCATTGGAGAATAAATTTGTTTCACTAAATAACAGCATAGTTAGATGAACAACCAAATAACCAACTGGCTAGAGATTTTAAAGTTCTTTCTTTGTTAATAAATTCTATGTGGCCATAAATCTATCAATTATTTTTTTCTACATATAGAAGAGTATTTGTCTAAATGTTAAAGTGTGATATAAATGAGGATACTATCACAGAATTTGAATTTTTTTTCTAGAGTTTGAGTTTTGTCAGTTATAGACAAATAAAACTTGACACTAATGTTGAGTAATGTTTCTCCCTTTCATGTTACATTGATGGTTATGTAACTTTACTAACTTTTCTGAGTACAAAATTGATATGAAATTCTGTAAAAAATGAATAAATTTGCATAGCACTTTAATGGAGTTTTGTTTGGGAAATTCATGCAATATAAATAGTGGAGGATTTACATAGAGAAAATGTTGGACTCTTCCCAACCAGTGCCACTTCTCACTAGTAAATACTGTCTCTGCTTCTCACCTGACTAGAATGTCTTAACAGCATTCTCAGTAGAATTTCTGAGCCTAGTCAGAAATGCTAGCTTAGAATTACACACAAGCCCAGTGGGGTGGGGTGTGGTGGGGTGTGGTGGCACTCACCTTTAATCCCAGCACTCAGGAGGCAGAAGCAGGCAGATCTTTGTGAGTTCAAGGCCAGCCTGGTCTACAGAGTGAGCTCCAGGCCAACTGGGACTAAAGGGAGACCCTGTCTCAAAAATACAAAAAAAAAAAAAAAATTACACACACACATACACACACATACAATTATACATGCCTATGCATACATTTGCACTATTAAGTGCTGTTTTGCAGATAGTTACTTTTAAGCATGCTGTAGTTTACCGATCCAGTACATTATACAAAACCCAGATCTTAACAATTTTAGAAACAAATTTCTTATTTGCTCCTTTGAATACTGCTTTTTGTAAAAGTTCTGAATAGATTTTAGAACTTTGCAAGAGTTATACATACCTCTAAGCTTAGGTAATGTGTTGATCTGAGTTATGTGATATGGAAAGTAAAATGCATTTTAATGGATTTAGTAGTTGGTGAAGGATGTCTATACCAAGTTTTACCCACGTCCAGCTCCATTGGGCTCCCGTGTAGCTGTGCACGCCCATGCCGTAATTACTGCCCATTCTGCATAATTACCGCCCATTCTGAGATACTTCTCAAGTGTAGCCAGTGAGGAACATGCAGTAATTATGGCATGGGCATGCAAATTTATTTTGCTTTCACAAAATATGATAGAACTGTGCCTAGCATGGTGGCACATGCTCTAATCTCAGCACTCAGGAGGCAGAGGTAGGTGGACCTCTGTAAGATGGAGGTCAGCCTGGTTTACATAGGGAGTTCCAGGATATTTGGGGCTACAGGGAGACCTTGTTTCAAAAAGACCTGGGGGCAGGGAGGGATGTTTATTGTAGATTGATCCATTTTCTGATTTTACAGAGAGTAAAAGTCTGTGGCATGATTTATCATTAGAGTGGGTCCAAATTTGAGTAAAACTGCAAATAAACGAGATGCGTTATGTCCCTAAAAAGGTGTTTTAAATGGAGTTCTGGGCTTTATCTGGTTGGTAGGATACTTGCCTAGCATGTACTGTGACCTGCATTCCCCCCTAGCACCACATGACTTGTACATGGTACATGCTTGAAAGTCCAGTAGTTGGAAGGTGAAGGGAGAACAATGAGAGACTTAAGGTCATCCTTAGCTTGGCTACATAGGAAGTTCCAGGCCAGTCTGCAGTACATGAGACTCTTTCTCTAAAAATAAAATAAAACAACAATCTGAATTACTTGAGTATTATATTGAAGTCTGTAGTGGAGTCAAATTTCATTAACTTGGTAAAGTTAATTTGGGGGTAAATTTTTTTTTAATTTTATTTATTTTTGTATGTGTATGAATGTACTGTCTGCGTGTAGTTTTGTGCACCTGTGTTGTACAATGCCTCGGAGGTCAGAAGAGGGTCTCGGATTCCCCTGGAACTGGAGTTCTCCTGGAATTGGAGTTACAGATGGTTCTTAGCCACCATGTGGGTGCTGGGGATCGAACCCCGGTCCTCCGCAAGAGCAGTCGGCACTCTTAACCACTAGGCTATCTCTCCAGCCCCATTGGGGGTAAATTTTTATTTTTTATTTTTTTAATTTTATTTATTTATTTATTTATGTGTATGAATGTACTGTCTGCATGTTGGTTTGTGCACCTGTGTCGTGCAGTGCCGCGGAGGTCAGAAGAGGGTCTCAGATTCCCCTGGAACTGGAGTTCTCCTGGAATTGGAGTTACAGACGGTTCTCAGCCGCCATGTGGGTGCTGGGGATCGAACCCAGGTCCTCTGCAAGAGCAGTCGGTGCTCTTAACCGCTAGGCCATCTCTCCAGCCCCGGGGGTAAAATTTTAAAAGGGATTTAATTTAAAAATGTAAAGCTGTAGACTTTTGGAAAAATATTTGTGTACTTATACGATTAACCTTTTTTTCTCAAAATGCACATTTGCTGAGAAATCAGATAAATCTTACTTTCATTCACTAGCAGGAATAGTACTCCTGGAGTATTTTAACGTCTTTTAGAGATTGGCAAGTCTGGAGGTTTTTCAGTCACCTGTGTTTCATTTGTGAACTGAATGTCTAACAAGTCACCATGCAGTGAGGTCTGCACGTCTACCCTTCCTCTGTAGCCAATACGATTATAGAGAAGACCATGTTTTTATTTTTATTTTATTTTTTTATTTTTTTTATTTTATTTTATTTATTTCTGTTTGTTTATGAATATACTGTCTGCATGCAGGTTTGTGCACCCGTGTCGTGCAATGCCGCAGAGGTCAGAAGAGGGTCTCAGATTCCCCTGGAGCTGGAGTTCTCTTGGAATTGGAGTTTCAGACGGTTTTCGGCCGCCATGTGGGTGCTGGGGATCGAACCCGGGTCCTCTGTAAGAGTGGTCGGCGCTCTTAACCGCTAGGCCATCTCTCCAGCCCCGAGAAGACCATGTTTTTAACCAGCTTCAGAAAGACAGCACAGAAATAGAATATCGATAATCCCTTGAGTATAAGGGTTAAGCACTGCAGATATGGAGTCTGATGTAGGGTGCACACGCCATGCACGGCTCCTTAAAACTGGAACAGCAAACCCCCCTGAGGGCTCCACAGTTTGAACCCCTGGCCTGCTCCTACCAGGGCATCATCGTGGGACTCCTCTACTCCTGTTCCTTACTCTGCAGTCATAATTGCTCTGTAATAATGGACTGGTAAAATGCCATCTTTTGCTCTTTGTGCTTCTTTATTTATTTTTTTTAATTTTTTAGATTTTATTTATTTCTGTATGTGTATGAATGTACTGTCTGCATGCAGGTTTATGCACCCGTGTCGTGCAATGCCGTGGAGGTCAGAAGAGGGTCTTGGATTCCCCTGGAACTGGAGTTCTTCTGGAATTGGAGTTTCGGACGGTTCTCAGCCGCCATGTGGGTGCTGGGGATCGAACCCGGGTCCTCTGTAAGAGCGGTCGGCGGCCATCTCTCCAGCCCCTCTTTGTGCTTCTTTAGTCATGGCGAGTGTTTCCATGGGAGTTATTTTCTTTCAGACATCTGACTGCATTACTTTTACCCAAGTTTTGGGTGTTGGTATTTGAGGAGTTTCTTCACAGCCCCTACCTGCCATTCGTTAGCCTCTACCTTCCATTCGCTGGCCTCTACCTGCTGTTCGCTGGCCTCTACCTGCCGTTCACTGGCCTCTACTTTCCGTTCGCTGGCCCCTACCTGCCATTCGCTGGCCCCTACCTGCTGTTCGCTGGCCTCTACCTTCCGTTCGCTGGCTTCTATCTGCCGTTCGCTGGCCCCTACCTGCCGTTCGCTGGCCTCTGCTTTCCGTTCGCTGGCCTCTACCTGCCGTTCGCTGGCCTCTACTTTCCATTCCCTGGCCCCTACCTGCCGTTCGCTGGCCTCTACTTTCCATTCCCTGGCCCCTACCTGCCGTTCGCTGGCCTCTACTTTCCATTCCCTGGCCTCTACCTGCCGTTCGCTGGCCTCTACCTGCCGTTCGCTGGCCTCCACCTGCCGTTCCCTGGTCCCTACCTGCCGTTCGCTGGCCTCTACTTTCCATTCCCTGGCCTCTACCTGCCGTTCGCTGGCCTCTACCTGCCGTTCGCTGGCCTCCACCTGCCGTTCCCTGGTCCCTACCTGCCGTTCGCTGGCCTCTACTTTCCATTTGCTGGCCCCTACCTGCCGTTCGCTGGCCCCTACCTGCCGTTCGCTGGTCCCTACCTGCCGTTCGCTGGCCTCTACTTTCCATTTGCTGGCCCCTACCTGCCGTTCGCTGGCCTCTACCTGCCGTTCGCTGGCCTCTACTTTCCATTCCCTGGCCTCTACCTGCCGTTCGCTGGCGTCTAGCTTTCACTTTTACTATCAGCCGCACTTCCCTTCCTTGTTAGGTTTTTCTTTCTGCTTTGTTCTGCGTGCGAAAGATGACAGGCTGTTCTGGGTACACCAGGGTTTGTTGGGCACTCACTGCTGAGTAGAACCTTGATCCAAGCCATCCAATAATCTAGAACTGAGTCTAGATTTACAAAGATACGAATGTCCTGTGTTTGTACTCTAACCTTGATCATGCTCTTGCCAAATGGTGTTATGAATATAAATGTGTTCCTGGATCTGATGGGGAGCTTTATAGATGCGTTTCTGGTCAGCTACCAGTGTTGAAGTAAAGAAGGAAGAGTTCTTGATGTGTAATTTATTTATTCTGTTAAATACTTGACTTAATTCACTCAGCAATAGATTTAGTGCCTTTGTTAATCAGAGGTGACTGTAGAACAGGGCTTTCTGAACTTTTTCCACTCATAATCTCTTTTTATCCAAGGAATTCTCACACTACCCCAGGTACATAGACATATAAAACAGGGAAAGAAATTAAATGCTTAGTCATATTCCATAATTAAAAATCTAAATTAAAATCTAAAACTCTTTAATATACATATAATTTTATCGTTTATTAAACCACAAAGTTAATTTGTGTCAAGAAATGGCTATATTTGTTTATTACTACATTAAGGATTAAATCTTGGCTGAATATTTGCTATTGTAGGACAGAGAGCGTCTTTAACATTTTACAGAATGATCAGTATTTGATCCATGACAAGAACCTCAATTTCATATAAATACAAAAAGGCAGAAATATGTTTAGGTCATTTGCAGAAACTGTTGGAAATTCTGCTGTTATCCCAATTCAGAATTAACTTAGTGGTTGTTAAGGAAACTTAAATTAGCAATACAAACAGCAGTTTTCAAAATCAAATATTCTAAACCAATTTAATCCAGAGATAAACTATTTTAATACTGTGTGCTGAGAAATCACAATAGGAAAATATTAAAGATTTTGTTTTCCATAATTAAACCATTATTTCTGTAAAAGTTGTACATTAAAAATACCATAGCTGCTAACAAACACTAGTCTGGAGTCTGAGCCTGTGTGTGAGGCAGCACTCAAGTTGTGACCTGTGGCAGAGGCTGGAGGTTCAGGCACATGAGAGAGGGAGAAGTACGGAAAGACCTTGGAACCATTACAGGTGTGATTTCGAATTTACTTTGATTGATACGCTTTTAGAAATCTTTTACTTGGCCCCCACATTTAGTTGTGTGACCTCATATGGGGTTGCAAACCACAGGTCAAGAAGCTGGGGGTTTAGAGAGGAAGACAAGTCTTTCTTTTCAGGGTGTCTTGTGGTAGGAGGAACTAGTATTAAAGCAAATCAAGTAGTAGTGTGCTGGAGAAGTGCAGGGGAACTGCTTCAGCAGGGGTGGCATGGGGCAGGGGTGGCTTGGCGCAGGCCTGTCTGAGATGATTCAAAGGGCCAAAAAGGCACCTGTTAAAAAAAAAAAAAAAAACCCTGGGAAATAACAGCTCAGGCTCATAGGTGTGTGCAGGATAAGCTCTGCCTGCAGGTTTGCTAGGGCAGGAGAAGGGAGGGGCAGGCTGGATGTAGAAGTTCATGCCGTTTTCCTACTGCTTAGGCAAGTTTTTACAGTGAAAAGAACATGGTGAGTTGAAGACACAGCCCTGAATGTCCTTCATTAGCTGCAGGGTAACTGTCTGCGCAACGGCTTTCAGGTGGTTCTGTGTGCCAGGAATCCTTGCTCTACCTTGTTGGGTATCTAGGACCAGCACTGTGGCCCTTGAGACAGACTGAGACAGCTTTTGCCTCCAGTACCTCCCTTTTTGTTCATGCATGAATTTGGAATTTTCCTTTGGTGCCTTTCTGTTGACTTGGGCAGGGGGGTGTGGCTAGTGAGTCTGATCAGAATGTATTATATGTATCCCTGTGAAGTTTGCTTTGTTTTCTTCCATATTGTTTGTCAACCTTACAGATGTAACATGTTGGAAAACCTGGCATCTATATCTATGTCTTAAAAAATGTATGATAAAGACACAGCTCTCTCTTGATCCAGCTTTCTGACTCAGTAAGTCAGTGGCTTTCAATTTAAAAAAATTTTTTTTTAGTCTTTTTGAGACAGGGGGTCTCCCTTTATATATTTTTTTTTTTATGTGTATGAATGTACTGTCTGCATGTAGGTTTGTGCACCTGTGTTGTGCAATGCCGTGGAGGTCAGAAGAGGGTGTTGGATTCCCCGGGAACTGGAGTTAAAGACAGTTCTCAGCCGCCATGTGGGTGCTGGGGATCGAACCCAGGTCCTCTGCAAGAGCAGTCGGCTCTCTTAACTGCTAGACCATCTCTCCAGCCCCAGTTTTCAAATTTTTTTTTTAATATTTTTATTAATTTTTTATTTATTTCTGTATGTGTATGAATGTACTGTCTGCATGCAAGTCTGTGCACCCGTGTCGTGCAATGCCGCGGAGGTCAGAAGAGGGTCTCGGATTCCCCTGGTGCTGGAGTTCTCCTGGAACTGGAGTTTCAGACGGTTCTCGGCCGCCATGTGGGTGCTGGGGATCGAACCCGGGTCCTCTGCAAGAGCGTCGGCGCTCCCAACCGCTAGGCCATCTCTCCAGCCCCCAGTTTTCAAATTTTTTAAGAATAACTTCCAACAAAATTGTGACCCCATCAGGACAATAAGCAGAGGTTTCATGTAACTGTTTTCTGTTACAAACTCCAGAGCATTCCAATCTTGTTCTATTCTCTTTTAATAAAAGCAACACAGAACACAGATTACAAACTAGTGACTTGATTTCACAACTCATTAATGGGCTGCCTGTACTGCATTTGGTAAACACTGGTCTACATCTCCAGCCACGGTTTTGTGCTGTTTCATTTTCAGGCTGATTTCCCATCTCTCTAGCTGGAAACATTTGTGTCACCTGCTGTCTGGTCGGTGTGGTTGGTCCCATAAACTAATCCTTTCTGGTACTCCCTGTGCTTCTGCAGGTGGCTGTAACCTGCATAGCGCTTCTGCAGGTTTCCAGTCAGTGAACTCATGAGTGTGTCACTAAGTTGAGGAAACAGAGCAGAGAGGTGAATGGATAGTGCAGAAGATTGTGGTAGGTCTTTGGCTTCCTAGGTTGGGTTTATTCTCACACAGTTTTCATTTCCCATTATCAGTGTTTAGTGGCATTTTTGCTGGCTTACTTACTGTTTCTTTTAATTCAGTCTGGACTTAAGTGATTTTGCTTTGTTGCATTGCTTCTGAACCTACATATGAAAGCATAGCTTGCTTTCTCCTGAATTTGACAGCCTAAAGAAAGGATTAACTTTTCTTTTTATTACATGAATGGGTCTGTCTGTGCATGTGGGTACAGGTGCCCTCAGAGGGCAGAGGCATCAGACACCTGGAGCTGGAATTTCTGGTGCTTGTGAGTCACCTGACATGGGCACTGGGAACCAAACTCAGGTATCAGCAAGAGCAGTACCCACTCTCACCACTGAGCCATCTCTTCAGCACTTCACCTGACTGTTTTTGCTGCTCCAAGACTGAGGGGAAAATAAAAGCAGAACCAGGAACTAGTGCTGCAGGACAAAGGCTATCTTGTGACCATTTGCCAACCAGAAACTTAAGCGGATATTTCTAAAAAGTTCACTAAGATGGAAATTGGTATTCTGTGATACATTGCTACTTTCAAAATACAGTATTCCATTATGGAGACAACTTGCTATGGGATCACATATTTTCTTTTTCTTTCTTTTGTTTTTTTTTTGACAGGGTCTCCCTTTAATCCCAGCTAACCTGTAGCTTGCTATGTAGACCAGGCTGGCCTTGAACTCACAGAGATCCACCTACCAATGCCTCCTGAGTGCTGGGATTAAAGGTGTGCACCACCATACCAGGCTGGAATCACATATTTTCATCTTTGTATACTTAAATATACAACAGAGTAACAAAATAGTTTTTTTACATAATCCCAATATGCACTTCTATTTCTGGCCAAATCTGCCTGTGTTTTCTGTAATAATAGCCCAGAGGAACCATCTATTTATTGCTATTAAATACCATCAGTAACAACAGTAATAGTGAATGCTTATAACAGTCCATAATTTTTTGGTAGCTTTTTGATTGAATTTTTAGGCTACCATAGAAAGTAATAGACTTCCTTATGGTATCTGCACACATTTCCTAACCTAATCGGGTTAAAAGCGTATGTTCTCTGTACTGAATACTGTGAAGTGAGCAGAGTGGGGGGAACAGCTAGGGCGGGAAGACCCCGGTCTACAGAGCCCCTTGACTCCCCTCAGCCTCTACTCCAGTTCTCGGTCTGCACCCTGTTGCAATTCTTTTCTTTACTGTAGGATCTCCTGTCTTCTAACATACTATGTGATTTATTTATGCTGGTCCTCCTTCCCCTTGTTAACTCTCACAGTGTGAATTATTGTGGGTTTGGTTCCGGATGCCTAGAAGAGGGTATCACACATAATAGACACTTAAGAAATATGTGGCGCACTCCTTTAATCCTAGCACTCGGGAGGCAGAGGCAGGCGGATCTTTGTGAGTTCAAGGCCAGCCTGGTCTACAGAGTGAGTTCCAGGACAGCTGGGACTACAGGGAGACCCTGTCTCGAAAGGGAAAAAAAAAAGAAATATGCATTAAATAAATGGGGCTTAGAGACAGGGTTATGCAAAAGAATGAGTTGTATTAAATGTATTAGTAAGTGTAGGTGAGATTATGTTAAGAATGAAATAAAAATTTAAAACTCCCCCAAACCACCTCTCAGTTGCTTAGCACTAAAGCATTTGTGCCTCCTGTCACCCGGAGTACAGAGTCTGTTGACGGCCTGTGCTCATCTCCACAGTAGCCACCTGCCCGCAGGTAATGACTTGGTATTTCGGGCAGCTCCAATCTTGTATTATATTCATATCAACCCTTGGTTTGAGGATTCAATGAGAGGAGGGAGTGTGAAGGGATCATTCACTGCCCCTTGACTGAACCCTCCCTCTGTTCGAATGTAGCACAACTACCTCCATTCACATTTTAGTATTTAAAACAAGTCTTGTGGTGATGTCTGTTTTTTTAATGAAGCAAGAAAAGCAGTTTTTGTGTGTGTCCAGACAACCAGAAATAATGGATGGAGATAAAGGAAAAATGCCTCATTTACTCTTGTTTTTTTGTGTATTTCTTTTTGGACATGGTTGTAGCTATATCAAGCAAACAGTAATGAACTCTTAATGGGAATGGGTGGTTGTGAATGAATTGGGAGTCATATGTGGTCTTAAAGAATAAGTCTTTCTGGGGCTGAAGAGATAGCCTAGCGGTTAAGAGCACCGACTGCTCTTTCAGAGGACCCGGGTTCGATCCCCAGT
Source organism: Rhizomys pruinosus (assembly GCA_009823505.1). Lineage (NCBI taxonomy): Eukaryota > Metazoa > Chordata > Mammalia > Rodentia > Spalacidae > Rhizomys > Rhizomys pruinosus. The sequence continues at coordinate 8,404,641 of VZQC01007142.1, read as the reverse complement.
ACCCACATGGCAGCTAAGAACCATCTGTAACTCCAATTCCAGGAGAACTCCAGTTCCAGGGGAATCCGAGACCCTCTTCTGACCTCCACGGCGTTGCACGACACAGGTGCACAAATCTACATGCAGACAGTACATTCATACACATACAAAAAATAAAGTTAAAAAAAAAAAGAAGTCTCTCTAAATGGACATGCTGTGAGCATGGTCCAGAGTGGTTCATTTGAGTATTGATCGTAGTGACTATTGTGTGGATTAGTATATCTACAGTTATCCTGTATGATAAATACCTTATTTGAGCAGTCTAAACAGTTATGATAAGTATTTTTTGCTTGTCAAGCTTCAAAGACTAATTCCAGACTAAATGTCATATGATATTTTAACAGTTTTCTATTCTCCATCTCTAATTCAACCTTTGAGTGTGATCACTTAGGTTTAAATCAGTTAATTACTAAGCCAGAGTTTACTAAAATTATAAAAGACTGTAGGTTTTCTCTTAATATTTTCCATGTTATTCTTCCCATAGTCAGTTTGTTGGCATCTCTTACTCTTCCACAAAGAGAAAACTATGAAGGGAAAACCTTCCTGCCCAAATAATCCAGTGAACTTGAGTGTCAAATGTTCCTGAACCCTGTGTCCTCCTCACTGTACCCATTAGTTCAAGGGAGCTTGAGGGTCAAATGTTCCTGAACCCTGTGTCCTCCTCACTGTACCCCTTAGTTCCAGGGAGCTTGAGGGTCAAATGTTCCTGAGCCCCGTGTCCTCCTCCATGTACCCCTTCGTCCTTAGAGATTCCATCCTCCCCACGCTGCCTTCTCCATTCTCCCTCTGGTGCAGGCATCATGAACCCATTAATATTAATATTAATATTCTTTTTTTTCCTGCTGCCATCCTCACCAATTACCGCAGAAATTTATTAATTTACAGTGTAGTTCTCAAGTCCGTTTTCGATTCAGTAAGCTAGCCTCAGGACTTCTGGACGCCACAGTGCACAGTCTCCTTCCCCTCCATTCAGGTCCCTAGCAGAATTCAGTCTTTTGGTAATGTTAAACTGAGGTCTGAGTTTCTTTGCCAGCTGTTAGCTAAGGACCATTCCTACCTTCTAGAAGCTGCTTCCATGTCTTGGCCTCAGGTCCCTTCCTCTGTTTTCAAAGTCAGCAATGCCAAGCACAGTCCTTCTCACAGTCATAGTCTCCTCCTGCCTGTCCCCACTGTCTCCCAGTGATCATCTAGGATGATCTCCCTATTCTAACAATCATAACCTTACATCTGCAAAGTCCCCTTTGCCGTGCACCACAACATACAAAGTTAACACCATATAGAAAGATCACAGGGACAAGAATTTTGCCCATCACACGGCTGTAAAAGTCACAGGTGTTAACAGAAGTCTAATTTAATGGTTTTAATATAATTATTGAAGTAGAGTGTTTTTTTTTCTCTTTGAACAATTTGATATTTTAAAAATCTTTTCCCAAAGTTTATTCAGCCCGTATGTATCCATCTTCTTGAGTCTTGCTCTGTCATGGCCTGGGACACAGGGAAGGAAGAAAAGCCCAGGAGGCAAGCTTGACTGGGAAAGTTAACCTGCTGCAAAAATCTCACCACACAAAAATATGCCCTGAAGACATCTACGAGTGGCCATCTGCTCTTCAAGAAGATCTGTGCACCCAAACTGTATTTATTAATATAACTGGGTGTTTGCTCTAATGAAGAGAGAAGAAATAAAAACTGTCAGACTGGTAATATCTTGCTACGGCGTTGTACCTGCTTTTATAAGGTTCCCAGAAGAGAAAAGACACAGTTTCCTTTTCACATGCATGTGTGAATGTAGTTGTTGCACATCCTAAATGAACTGTCTTTTGAATCTAACTAGAATGCACCGATTTGGGTGCCTGCACTAGACGAACACTTGCAAGCTCCCGTGGAGAAGCTGTGCTGTTGTTGTGGCAGGATCCGCCTGAACTCCTGTTTACCTTTCGCAATGAGACAAGCTGCTCTGGTCTTGAGATATTGGCAGCAGAGTAAATGCGTGGCCACCATTCAAGCTAGATATAAGAATTTTCACACTGGAGTCTCTTGAGTGTACAGTTCGTGTTCTCCACACTATTTCCAAGTGTGATGTATCCTCGGATTTCAACTCAGAAAATTAATATTTCTGAACCAACCATTAAAACAATTTCATTTTTGGTGCCAGGCGCCTCCTGTGGTCCTGCGCTCGTTTTCCCACACCTTTCCCTGGCACCTCCCCATGAGCCCTTTTTGGTCTGCACCTTTCGTTGTTGAAGCTGTGTGGGGCCGCACAGACAGCTCATGCTCTGCCAGGCCTAGACTCTGGTAGCTTCCACTGCTTTATTTTTAACTTTTAGTGCTTTCTTGACTTAAGTAATTGCTCTAGGAAGAAGCTATTATCTAATTTTAAACTGTACATTTAACCTCTCAGCCACTATAACAAATGTTTATTTAAAACAGAGTGGCTGTACTGTGGCATAATTTTCACCCATAGACCTCTGAACCTGGACTTATATTTCTGGCTTTTCATATATACATGCTATGAGTTTTGATAGTTTCTCTTCTTAACTTGTAAAGTTATAGTTTTCAGTTGTATGTCACAGTGGTCAGTTTAAGGGCATAACCATCTGCTAAATGGACTTGAATTCCAGGACCACACGTTATGAGTCTTGTGATCGTGATCACAGACACTTCACCTCACTTCCCCATACCACTTTTCCACAAACAATGGAACATCTCATACAGCCTCGCTTAACAATCCCCATGGCTCCACAAGATCAAGGATTTGCGTCTTATTGTCCTGTGTATTTCTTTCTCCAGGACCTAAAACACTCTGTGCCTTGGGTAGCGGTGCCCACCAAAGCACGGTAGGATGATACATGTATTGCACTGAATGCAATGCTGGAACAGGAGAGCAGTAAAATGCAGTGAGATTCCCACAGCGCTATTAAAGCTCTTAAATGTTATCAAGTATGCCTGAAAAATGACACGCTTTCCAGATGTTTGTTGCAAAAGAAATACTGATCCAGCACCCAGACATCCATTTCAACCTCAGATAACGCTCCTAATCATGAAATAAACTTGGTCTCTTGCCACTGAATCTGCCAAAATAAGGAAAGTGAATAAAAGAGGTGGGCATGGTAGAAGAGAATTAACTCCTGACCTTTGCCCTCTCACTTCCACATGTTCACATACACACACACACACACACACACAGAATAAATAAATACAAACAACAATAGCCTGGAAAAAAAATAAAGTGGGCCTCAGTAGAGGCAAAGAGAAGATGAGAAGCACATTTCCGACTGACCAGCTCTGTGTCACCTTCCTTGATAAAAAACACAAAGATAGCAACCAAATCTGATCATAAGTCATGCTATTATCTCCTATTTAAGTCTTTGCAGAGATTAAAGTATTAAATTTGAGGCTAACCTGTTGAAAATGTTGCGGCTGGGCTTGGTGGCGCAGGCCTTTAATCCTAGCACTTGGGAGGCAGAGGCAGGCGGATGTTTGTGAGTTCAAGGCCAACCTGGTCTACAGAGTGAGTTCAAGGACAGCTGGGGCTACAGGGAGACCCTGTCTTGAAAAGACAAAAAAAAAAAAAAAAAGTTGCACACAGCTTGTTCTCATGTAGTGTGTCTGAGTTAGTTACAGCAACGTGATGGCAGAATCTTTCTCTCTTGAACTTACTGTAGAGCTTCTAAAAACCAGTGTTCATTTTATTCAAATTCCAAGGCGTATTTACTTTCTGTGATGTGTGATCAATATGAAACCCCTCTCATACAGCTAGAATAGGTCAGTCAGTGTCATGGAAGTATCTTTTTTTTGGGGGGCGGGGGGCTTTTGAAACAGAGTCGTCCTGTAGCCCCAGCTGGCCTAGAACTCACTCTGTATACTAAGCTGGCCTCAAACTCACAGAGATCCACCTTTCTCTGCCTCCAGAGTGCTGAGATTAAAGGTATGCTCCACCATGCCCAGAGGAAGTATCCTATTTTGGAAAGATTGCCATAGTATAGTGTTAATATAGGTTAAAGGAAGGTCAGATAGGGGCTGGAGAGATGGCCTAGCGGTTAAGAGCACCGACCGCTCTTACTGAGGACCCGGGTTCAAGCCCCAGCACCCACATGGTGGCTGAGACCCGTCTAAAACTCCAATTCCAGGAGAACTCCAGTTCCAGGGGAATCTGAGACCTTCTGACCTCCGTGGCATTGCACGGCACGGGTGCACAGACCTGCATGCAGACAGCACATTCATACACATACAGAAATAAATAAAATTTAAAAAAAAAGGAAGGTCGGATAACATTTTCTGCTATTGGCAGTTTCCCTTTAATGTCATGCTTTTTAGTTTTTTAAATGTCCATTCCTTGTCCATTGTGACTTGTATCAGGTTAAAGTGGCAGAAGTATCTACTTTTATAAAGTGTATTCTCATCTTACTTATAACCATAAATTCTTGACGTATAAGTAGAATTATGCATCTGCTTCCTTGAGCTCCTTATTGCCTTGCAATTTGCATGATTGTTTTAATATCTGGTCCTATCACTCCCCAGTTCTCCTTCCTCTATAGCTGTTTAGAGTCACAACATTCCAGAGACAACAGTAATCACAGAAACAGCTGTCAAGGAGTTAAAAAACATTTTTAGGAAATAATTAAATCTTTATTGAGTTGAAATGTTGAAAGCATAACACTGCATTTAAATGCACAGCAATTTTTCCTAAGCACTTAAACTTTTAGTTCTGTCTACTAGATAGAGATGGGTAAATACTAACAGCCTGTAATGTGGTGGTGTTGAGGATCTTTGCTGAGTGTCAGTCAGCAGCAGCTGACTCCAGAGCAGAGGGGCACATTAGGAAGCCTGTCAGAGGGAGGCAGTAGAAGACCCACTTAGGCCCCTGCTCAGCTGTAATTGTGAATTTCCCCAGTTGTTAATTGTGATGCAGAATACAAGCCTGCTCATCTTAAATAATGACTCTTGGAATATGTCACTGAAGGAGGTGAGTAGCAAACTTAGCTTTACATTGTAATATATTCTCAAGGAATATGTAATTCGCCTATAGAGATAAAATATGCAGATATAGTAGAAAGATATTCATTCTTTGGACAATGAAGGAGAATTAGCATCTAAGTTTAAAACAGTGGTGCAGAGTCTGTAACTTTATGATGACCTCCAGCAGTTGACTACGAGGGGCTTTTTTTGACATTAAAATCTTCTCCATTTAAAGTTTAGTTTAGTAGAATTCCTAATCCTTTTCCTCTGCTCCCTTTGCTTGTGCTGTCATTGGTGAGCTGGGCTTGTGCTGCAGTTAAGGTGCTATGCTGGGGCTAATCTCTGTAAAATGCTAGCATTTGTTCTTCCTTTTCCCTATCATCAATCTTTCACACTTATATCAAACCTCTAATGTATCAGCGGGTTTCCCAGAGCTCCTGGTTAAAATTACCTCTGCTTTTGGTAAACTCTGAACCTTCAAGCTCCGTGTTTTCAGCTGCCCCCTGTGGATTCCAGGAAGCCTCTCTCTACATTCCTCACTGCCAGTCACTTGCTTTATGTCCTGGAACCGGAAGCCTGTGAGGAGCTCGCTCATTATTCCACTTGCGCCCACCATCCTTCTATAAGCTGAGGGAGTGTGTACATGCGGCCAGTAATTGGTGTTGCTTATGCCAACTATGAGAAAGTGGTCGGAGTCCCCAAAGCCAGGGCCTTGTGTTAATTTCCACTATAATGCTGCTTTGAACCTAGTGTTTTCTGAAAGTTTCCTTACTTTTCTGACACTACTGAAATTTGTGAACTTGTCTGCCGGATAAATACTACACTTAGATAATTTCTTAAAGTTTGATTCCCCTTGCTTACATAATCTTATTTTCCCTTGTTCACTTCATAAGTATTTCTCTTTCATCTGTACTAACCCAAAAGGTTTGCATTATAGGTAGATTTCCAGCGCACTTAGTTTCTGACTCTTCCGTGCTTAGCACAGTAGAGTTGCTACACACAGAGATTCGTTGTAACTTTATTCTTTTAGAAAACTGACTTCTCCCCCTGAGGATTTTGCTTTCATTATTGGTGTTTCTCTTTTTATTATCTCTGACCAAAGACCTCTTTATAGTATTGTGAGTTAGCTCATTAAGATTTACAGTAATGCCTGGAGAGTTCTTGAAAATTAAAGAAAATGGCCTTTTCTCCACGAGTAGTGGCATGTTACTAGTAGCTCTTGCCTCTGGTGCATACGATTCATAAGTATCATGTGTAAACTTTGTTTGGCAAAAAACAGACTAACAATGCTGAAATAATAGTTATGAAATTAAAAATATCCACTTTGAAAGTCACTTAAATGTTTTTACCATTAAAACTATAATATACTTGCTTTTGTTTACTTAAAAAGTGTTAGCATTTTGAGAAATAGCCACAAAAAGAGATGAGAGTATTTGCACTTCAAAACAAATAAAACCAAAATTTATCCAAATTGGCTTGTTTCTAACAAGGTCTTGGTAGTAGCTGGGGAACTCAGGCACAGGTGCCAGTGCCTGTCTTAGGTCAACATGCAGTACTTGATGTAGAATGTCCCCATGTCCCCTCTAAAGGTTAGCTAACATAGTGCTGACAGTCACATCATCTCCATTAGGAGTCAGGACTATGTTCTTAGGGTGCTTGTATAAAAGCTAGTAAGTATGGTGTGTTTATGTGTGCTCTTCAAAATTACTACATAGTAAACTCGGTTTAAAATATTATATTATCATGTTTAATTGTTTGAGGTTCAGAAGCCATATTTTAAAAAGAAGATTCATGTGAATCATTCACACGGGTTTTTCTGTTAAAATTCTTTTTCTGTTAAAATTCATTTTACTTTCCCTTAGCTATGCTCCTTGAATCCTGGATTGATCAAAGAAGAATATTATAGTTTAACCCACCATGCTCTTTTTTATTATAGCAGAGATATTGACATGGTCTTTTAAGGTGTAAAGAAGAAATAAAATTTTGAGAATTCTTAAATACAATTGTGTGAGCCTAACGAATTTTTGCTAACCTTTTCAATCTGAAATGGAATCTCTTCCCGTAGCTCCGGTAGCTACGTCTTCATTTTCACAGTGTTGGTTTCTCTTGGTTGTTTTTCAGTGGGCACACCTTACTACATGTCTCCAGAGAGAATACATGAAAATGGATACAACTTCAAGTCTGACATCTGGTCTCTTGGCTGTCTACTGTATGAGGTAGGCAGTGCTGAGAAATTCAGTATATCAGTGCATTTTCACTTACTGTATTTCTTTAATATTATAAGTTACACTTTTTTCTGGATGATGTTTTAGAGTCAGCTTTTCTTGTGGTGAATTAACTCATTCATAATTTTTCATAATGGAATTTAATAATATACCCCCATTTTCTCCAATAAATTTTCCCATTTTTTTTGACAAGGACTTTATTTTTCAATATAAACTTATTTTACTATAAGGCTTTCCTCTCTGTCTCATTTACAAACACACACACACACACACACAGCATCTGTGAAAACTTGCTTAGTGGATTACAGAAGAGTAATGAGCTAGATTTGAAATATGTAAGTATCTTTATCAGCGTTTTGTTTCACAGTTACATAGTTGAAATTCAGCTTTAAGGATAGTATGAAAATAAATAGCTCTTCAGGTTGTCACTTAGATAGGTTTCAGAAACTCTGTTCTTGTCACAAGAAGGCAATCATGGAGGTCAATTCTGTAGCAATACTGCATTACAATACTTTGTACCCATAGAAAAAGCATATAGCTAACATAGTTTATACCATGTTATAGAGCAGCAGTATTAAAGAGGACCCCAAGTTTGTGACTTTTATAATTTAAGTTTTAGTTGTCTGTTAGGAAAATACAGACTTTGTCAGTGATGTTAATTAAAGATAACCAACATCTGAGTAATCTTTAGTGAGCGAACTGAATAAACACAAGACATGAGAGTATTTGTGTGTCTCAAGAAGGAAATGGAGAGAAACTGGTATATTTTTTCACCCTCTGGTCATCCTGGCCTAAATGAAAGTGTGATGAGGTCATCTCTTGTAATTTACCACCTTTTCTTGGAAGTGGAGCCTGGAGGTGCTTTTTGAAATCTGTTTTATGATCTTTTGTTATTTTACTAATTACAGATTTCCATTTTCTTAATCTAAGAATCCTGGAATTAATGATTTTGCTCTTCCTACTAAGGGATGATTACTCAAACGATTTTAAAATGTTTTTAAGTAAACTCATCCCACTTTTTATGCTGAAATATTATAAATTAGCGAAGTAGCAAAATATGTGCTCTTGTGTGTCCATGAGATGACGAGCTTCATGCTCACTATTTCCTAATCTCTGGTGTAGTGAAGAGAATTGGTTTGACAGTATCATTGCTGTAATGTTTGTAGTTAATTACTTCATATGTTTTATGGTTTTATCTGTAGGTGACATTCGAGTTCTTCAGACTATAAGCTAAGTATCCTCCAAGAAACATCTTTCCCTTTAAATACCTAGAAGTAAGCAGCAAGTGAATTTCTAATGATGAGATTAAATTTAGCAATGAGAGAAAAATGGTCAGAGGAGTTAGTGTTTGGGAAAGAAGTTTACAGAATTCTTTCATGACCAGCAAGCTTGATCCTGAAAAATAATTTTTCACATTTTACATTTGCCTTTGAAAGGCAGGATTTTTTTAGGCTTCAAATGATCACCAAAATAAATATTAGTTCTCTGAGCATCCCTGCATTCATGAGTTGTGTATGTGTTGGGATGATTGCAGGTTAAAGTGTCCACTGTGTTAACCTTAGCAGCCATCTCTTGTACATTCCCAAGTCCTCCATGCCAGAATGGGAATGTTTAAAAGATTCAACCTATCTCCATGTTCTATATCCTCTTAGTTATTTTTGAATGCAGTGTTAATGGAACTATCCAGCAATTTAGCTTTTAAAAATTGGCTGTAATATCACATAAATCTTTTATGTCATAACCCCCTAAGAAATTACTGTTAACAATGAAAGAGTAGCAAGCCTTTTTTTTTTTTTTTTGAGAATGTATTTTAAACTCGGAAAATTAGACTTTCAAATATTCTCAAAACCTTTGAAAAAACTAGCAGTGCAGTTTTAATTGATATGCAACCAAGTAGACTTTACTAATTAAAATCAAGATGCTGTGCTTTTGCTACACGGACCTTTACATGGAAAAGTAGGTTTTACACATTTCCTTTATTGTTCAGCGCAGCAATTGCATCCTTACAGGGTTGTAGGTTGGTGGCTTACAGTTCAAAAAAAAAGAGAGCTGCCACCAGCCCCGAAGACAGACAGTGGGCTTTCGTCCCTCCCACACCCCCAGAATACTAATGAGGAAAGTCAGACCCTGGAGGTCAGGGAGCAAGTCAATCATTCTAGCGATCGTCTCAGTGTGGAGGATCAAATTAGCCTGAAAAATTCAGCTGCTGGGAGGAGAGGGCGAGCAGCTGTCAGGGGCAGCATCGAGATGCACTAATGAACCAGATGAATAGTGCAAAAGCTTGAAAATAAAAACAGGACAGTTGACATTTTTCATCTGTCAAAGCAGGAGATGCATGAAAATATACTATTCCTGTTTAACTCCTTAGGGGACATTCAGATTTTTTTTTTTTAACACTCTGCAGTATTGAGACAAAAGTACTATAATGAACTCCTAGCATATGACGGTAGATGTGTGTACATTTACTTAAAGTCTTAGAGAGGTGGAGACTGTAGTTTATATATACGCAGTGGATTTTTAAGGTGACATTTTAACATTGTATTTGATCATAAAGTGCCCTTGTGTTCTAAACAGAATCTTACCTATTATGGTGATCCTCCTCTGGAAGTTTCCCCTCAGATAGTGTTGTGTGTGTTTAGGGCATTCAGCTTGTTATTTAAGTTATGTCATCGTGTGGAACGATGATTCCAAAGGTTGTTCTGTGTAAGTGTGTGTTGGTTTTCTGTAAAATACAAGCCAGGTAGAAATGTATGAAGCTTCTTTCCAGGCCTGATTTCTAATCCATTTCCCCTCCTGGCTGAGGCTCTGAAGGAGTTAAAGGCCTGTCTGGAGCACAGAAGACAGATGAGAGCCATTTTCAGCTTGTTCTGTCCCCACTGACGCTCACTGAGTAGCACAGCATGGACCAGCGTGTTTCACACACACTCTGCCTGTCTGGGGAATGTACACATTGTCCTTCCAAAATCAAACTTATTAGCACATGTAGAAAAGGGTGACTGCCTTTGGGCAGCCTGGCACTCCATGTTGTGTGCTTGCTGCTGCGGTTCAAAGAGTTAGAAGGTTTTGAACAGGATGCGAACATTTTAAATTGAATTTTTAGTTTGTAACCTTGCTTACCAAGTAGCTGCTTGCACTTTTAAATGTCAAGTTAGAACCTTGTCTTAAAATAAATTTAAATTCAGCAATGTCTGTTTTAAAGTTGCTCATCCTCTGAGTCGTGTTTTGCTGCATAAAAATCACATTTGGATGCCTCGAATTACTGCCAGGATTCGTAGATGCTTTAGACACATTTAGTGTTTTAAAGACATTATCCAAAGAAAAGAAGCTCTGATTTATTGCAAACTATTTGAAGATCAGTTATAATCAAAATAAGAATTTTTTTGCTCTCAAAATAAACTTTTTATAAAGAATATACTGTGTACAATGAGATGGTATATGTTCTATTCCCTAAACCTTTGCTAAATTATAATCCAGTTTTAACTTCAGATTTATGCTCTGTTTTGACTACTATATAGCTGACCTATACCTTGTGATATCTGTTTTGTCAAGAAATATTCTGATTATTTTTATGGCAATGTATGTATACACAGAATTCTTAAGTTATGATATCTTCTGTTTCTTAATATTGCTTTATATTATTGCTAAAGAAATATGCTAACAGTACTTTAGGGCATTTTAAATGCAGCAGAAAAGTAAACAAAAATTAAATTAAGATGGCATTTAATTCTCAGAAAGGGATATTTATACAAATCAAAACGCTCATATAATTTTATTTTATTTAAGGTGTTTGTGATTATTTTCTTACCTCAGTGTAGTATACTTGATGTAACCACCTTTAAAGGTGCTCTGTAAGTACCTCAGTTTCATTGTTAGCATTTTACAGATGGCTGCATTACAGAGTCCGTTTTATGGTGACAAAATGAATTTATACTCGCTGTGTAAGAAGATAGAGCAGTGTGACTACCCACCTCTTCCTTCAGATCACTACTCAGAAGAAGTAAGTCATTTTTAGTGCAAACGTTCGTCTCTTGTTCATTTTGTTAACACACGTTTTACTAAGGAGTTTTACTTTATTTAGAAATGCGTGTGACTGGGGCAGGTGGCAGGAGGAGCACTTGCCATTGTTTTCTCCCAGAGACTTGCTGCCACATGGTTAATTCTGCGGTTCATAATGTTGGGTGGAACACAGCACAGCAGGTAGTATGAAATTGGCCCCTTCCTGGGGAGCTGAGAACCCTGGCTGACTTTACCATGGCCTGAACCCAGAGGAGGGCAGAGCTAATGCTCAGATCCAGGTCTAGTCCATCAGTATCCTGTGATAGACAGGCTGACTCATCAGTCCCACCATCTCAGACAATAAAACAATGAAAACCTACTTTGGTAGACCTTCCCTCCCATCCGTGCTTTCCAGAATCTGCACTCTGCACCTCTGAGCCACCTGTCTCTGCGCTTTCTTCTTGACTCTTTCTCCTTTGACAGTGCCTGTCCTCTCTACCCCTCAATGACTATAGCCAGACTCCTTTGGGTAAGAGTTTTAAGGTTACTCTTGTAGACCTGTTAGGAAATGTATCGGACAGGACTTTAAGATCTGAATTCCTGCTTGCCTTGCTAGCTCACGGGATGAGTGGTTTTCATTCAACACTGTCTTCCATTTTACCAACTGCATCATGACTGCACCAGCACGTAAAGAGGAAGCAGTGTCTTGGGGTCAGCTAAGGTGTGTTCACAAAGATTCTTCTTTGGAGTCCTCCCATCTGGGCCCTATCCAAGAAAGCACTGTCTGGCGTTGGGACATCCTGCCTCATGAGCAACAGACTTTTTGCCCCAGGAAAATGGAAAGGAGCAAAGGAAACAGAACAGTATAGCGTTCATCTATTAGGTAACCCTGTCATAGTTCTATTCTGAGATGAACAGCATCCAGTCTTAGCAGTATATACAAGGAAATTTAAGTGCAGGCAACTTGAATAATAAATCTCTCTAAAGATTTTTACATGCCATATGTAAAGCATTTGTGTTTCTAGACTATAAGAAGCACGTTTTCTTCTAATAGTTTTGATTCTGATAACAAATGATGATGCCCAGCTTTTTGCATCATAGCTTTTGTATTTAGATAATTAGAATATACCCTTAAAAAACAGTGATGATAATTTAGAAGTATTATCTTTGTTTGATGTTAATGCTCTTATGTTAGTCGGTTTTAATTACTATTTTGGGTATGGAATATAAATATGGCATTTCACAAAACCAACTTCAGAACTCCAGGCCTGGAAATACGGTAGGGTGTGAACAATAACGCAGGATGATGGCAAGGATGTCAGGGGCCTCTCTTTGTTGTGTCATTCATGCTGTCTTCTTTTTTCCATGAAGCACATGAATATTTCACATATCTGCATCCTCATCCCCTATTCTTCTTGACTAATTTTCAGACTGTCTGAATTTGCATTTCACATGGTAGCTGATTAGGAGATGCCGAGTGCAGCAGTGAAGCCTCAGCAGGCGGTTGCCATGGTGACCTTCAGCAGGATTTTAATGATGATACCACTAGTGGTTCGTTGAAGTCAGCCTGCCTGCAGGGCTACTTCACTGCAGCTAAGTGTGAAGTTGGATATGCGGATTCTCAGCCAAGGGGCAAATATCAAAGTCTGGCCCAGATAGAAGGTCTTCAAGTTGGGGAAGGAAAATAGATTCCACTTTTTACTTCACTCTGTATAGTTACCAGTTTTGAGAGAGCTATAAAGCAAAACATGATATGTAGTGTACCTTCTAAAAGAGACAGTGCGCTTCCTCATATTGGTAAAATCTGTTGTCATTGCCCTGATCAAAAAGGATACCTTAATATCTAGGTAAACATGGAAAAGAATTCTTAAGAAATGAATTTGGAAAATATGCAGTCTTTATACAGTTTTCCTTTAACCTGATCAGTTATGTACAACAGATCCTTAAAACAAGACTTTGACATGCATATGTGCTAATGAATATTTTCTCTCGTTAAGTAGGAACTCTGCTTGTAAGCTAATTATTCAGGATTGGTGGTAGCAACAAAATCCCAGATTTAATGCTACTGTAATGATACCTTAAATGCTTGTTTATAAATAAGACTGTTTAAATATCTTAAGAATCCAAATTGGAATTTAATTTGTCAATAGAGTAAAATATAGGGGACAATGAAAAGAGACACGCACACATTTCCAGCACTGAACTTTTTCCTAAGGACCAGTTTTTGTTGTTGATTATTTTATAGTCAAAATTCTATGTTTCTGTAAATAAAAAATAAATAAAAATAAAAAATAAATTTGCCTGATATGTTGAGCTGGCAATATTCACATGAGTACTACTAAACTTAAGATTTCTGCACCCCCTCCCCAAGCCTCAACCGCTCATGAGAAGACCACCCATACTTGCCAAGCAGCCTCAGCTGATAGGCATCAAATGGAAATCTGCAAGACTTGTTTCTAAATCACCCCATTTAAACTTAAAAGAACTTGGAGTTTTAAAAAATGGCAATTTTTTCCTATGTTATATCCTATGACAGTTTATATCCTATGTTATATCCTAAGTACAGTTTATCATTAAAAAACAAAAATGAGAAGCACTATAGTTGGGAAATAGAAATGCTTCTGTCAAGGCTTTCCTTTTGAATGGTGGAATTATTATAAACATATAACTTGAGTTTTAGGTGGAAATAGTTCAGCTACATATGAAGGCTATTAGGAACTATATATTATGATGATTTTATTTTTACACATACTTTTTGGACTTCCATATCCTTTCCTTTTCTAGTAAGATGCCATCCGTGTCTAAGTAGAGAGTTACGGTACTTAAAAATTTGAGTTGAAAACAGATACCTTCCCTTGGATAGCTCTGAGCCTACTGTGTCTTGTGGGTGGTGACAAAGCAGGCATTTCTGAACAATTGCTATATACAAGGAATTGTAAGTCAAAAGCTCACAGTCTCAAAGACATGGCTTGTCTTGAAGACATAATGACCATGGATACACTACACTCTTCTTTCCCTTCAGTCTACTAAGGGGAGTTCTACTAGAAGTTCCAAGAGTTTCACATTCTAAAAGATGCTCTTTTCTGGCAAATTCACTATCCTTTTGGATGCATAGCTGGCCTCTACTTCCATACAACTTTCCCTGGCCCCTCCCTACACCTGTCCTTGAAGGTTACACACATGGTAGCTGTACTTAGACCTGCATCTCCTCTCCACACTGCCAAGCATTTGTCTACATTTCTAGGGCCTGATATTTTGAAAGGGGTGCTACATTAAGAGAATGAAGAAGTCGGGGTTGGAGAGATAGCCTAGCGGTTAAGAGCACCGACTGCTCTTGCAGAGGACCTCGGTTCTATCCCCAGCACCCACGTGGCGGCTAAGAACCCGGGTCCTCTGTAACTCTAATTCCAGGAGAACTTCAGTTCCAGGGGAATCCAAGACCCTCTTCTGACCTCCGCGGCATTGCATGACACAGGTGCACAAACCTACATGCAGACAGTACATTCATACACATACAAAAATAAATAAAATTTAAAAAAAAGAGAGAATAAAGAAGTAAAAGAATGAGATTAAAAGAAAAGATTTAAAAACGGTGAGTAGCCCAATCAATGACAAAAGAAAAACAGAAACATCTCAAAAAATCCCTAGTGAGACAAAGAATTACTCAGAAAGCATGCCAGAAGGTATGGTGATGTTCCTTCATTAATATTATTCCTTATGTGGCTTTTTTCTCTCATTCTTTTATAGACGCATCGCCATCTCTGAAATGCCTGGGAGGTATTTACTGGGAAATAAAATTATCTTTTAGACCCTGTGTTTAGTTTCTCGATACCAGAATGGTCAGCAAAATTATGCATTTGTTCAGTAAAACATCTCTTTAGGCTCAGTAGAAAAAAAGATACCTTGAACAGATAGATAGGGAAGAAGGTCTTGAAAAGTCAAGGACAGGGTTTGCAGATGAAAGTGGAACAGACAGGAATGAGCATGGGGGTCTGGCTCCAGAAAATGGACGAAGGGTTCTGAAACAGTGCTGTGTGTAGGAAAAAGTAAATAAGTAAGTAAGCACCTATAAAACCTCGGAAAGGGAATTAAAAACTGTTCAGTGAACTAGAGTGCATCATAATAGTGGATCTGAATTATTTGCTGTGTCAGATGTTAGTCCTTTTGGTTCTTGCTGTGCTGAGCATTGAACCCAGGGCCTTGAGCATTCCAAACAATCACTCCATCTAGCTACTCTCCGAGCCCTCTTTTTACTTTTTGATTTGAGACCTCCTCACCAAGTTGTCTAGGCTGGCCTTCAACTTGCACTGCAGGTTAGGCTGGCTGGGAACCTGTGAGTCTCCTGCCATGGCCTCCCAAGTAGCTGAGATTCCAGGCCACTGTAGGCTCAGTCATTTTAAATTTATTATAAATAACAGAGAATCTAAAAGGACTATACTTGTGATTAGGTGTCTTCTACTTATATTTGGAGAACTTGCTAGTTTATTAAGTCCTATGGCTTTTTAGAACTAAAGAAACCAAATTCAGATTTGTGAATCAGAATTAATTCATCATTTAGTTTCCATATTATATATAGTCTCATTTTATATTAAACATTGGCTGACTCTGGTTCTCAAGCCTTTGGACCACAGATAGAAAAGTTTTGTTTTTATTAAAAGCTTTTCTTTGGCACTATGTCTCATATAAAAAAGAAATCCTTAAATATCAGTCTGAAGATCGGATCCAAAGAACTATCAGTAAATAAACAACTGTGAGCTTGCAGCCATGGTCTTCAGCCCCCACTGTGTCCACTCCGCCTGATATTTTTGTCTTCTTAGTAGGACAGGGTGCTTTGCTTGCTTTTCTTTCTTTTTTGGAACATTAGAAAGATAGAAGGCAGGAGAATGTTTCTATTTTTTCCCTTTCTGGCCTTCCCCAGACTAGTATGACTGACTGTGCCTCATCCAAAAGTGTGAGGATCAGCAGTATCTTTTTCATGCTTTTTGGAATAGATTTCTTTAAAGTCCTCATTTTTTTATAGTATTTAAAATGCAAATCAAAGATTATAAAGTGTAGTGTTTTTTTTTTCCCTGTGGTGGTTATATAATTAACAGTAGTAATAATATTTGATTGAATGAAACTGATTTCAGACAAATATTTGTAGGTTTTAGAGACTATGATTATATATGGCTTTAATAAATCTAAAACTGGATTTTTTTTTCAACTTAAATTATCACTTTTCTTAATCAATATTAACAACATTCTTTTTATGTTAAAGGAATTAGGGCAGAAATTTTGTTCCCAGTTTATATGTGAGCAAGAAGAGATCAGCATGTGGCATGCAACACCAGGCTTGTAGGGGCCTCCGTGGTCAGTCATGTGTGCGGCCCTGCCTGTGCTGCAGGCGCTCTGGCCCCAGGGACCAGTCGGGTGTTCAGCATCCAGCAGTTCATGATTGTGGTAGACATCTCTGCCGCTAACCTTGCATTTCCCACAGCCTGTAATCCCTGACTGTTGCATGTTAGAAAGCAGACAGGTACTCATGACGACTCAGGGACCATGTGACGAGGAAAGGAAGGAATGAGAGCCTGTGTGGAAGACAGCAGTCATTTCTGCATATTAGACTACTTAATGTACATAACAGCTCCAGGGAGACATCTGATGTCTCGATTCCTAACATGCTAACAAGAAAGCACTAGATTTTGTCATAATTTTACTTGGATTTGTTTTCCAAATGTTCATCACTAAGGAAAGAAAAATACTAAATAAAAGCTTTAAATTTATGATAGATTTTGAGTTTTATAAATAACTTTTGATTGATTTGCTTAAGAAAGAGTCTAAAGTCAAGTGAGTGACGAAGCACATGACCTTTGTGTGAAGTTTGTAAAGAATCGCTTTATGTAATATAGGGAAAGTCAGGTGAGGTCGAGATTGATTTTCCAGTTTTTTAGTGTAAGTTTATAAAACTTTTTACTTAAAAAGTCTAAACATTTATTGTATAGTTAGTTTCTAGACTGTCAAATTCTAATAGAATCTTATAAATTCCCCAGAGTTTTCCTGAAGATTAACCAATGTAGTTTAAACTGATTTTGGGAAACTCTTCCTAGTATAACTGTTCAAATAATACCTAAATGAATGACATTATGTAGTACAAATACTTTCCTTCGTAAAGATTATTTTAGGAAGTTTGATATTCTCATATCAGTTGTTCACCTTACCAAATAAAGGCAACTCTGTGAGATTAGATCTTAAGCTTTGAATGTTCCATTTTGTTTTAAAAAATATATTTAAAATATATTTAAAAATATATTTAAGCAAGCCCTTTGTTCGCCTGTACTGAAGTGACACAGGGACTTGTTCCTTGAAGACACGAATCCAAAACGGTGGCCTACATTTCACATATCCTGTGGGATCCTATAAAACCATGTCACTTTCTGTAAGACTTTCAGTTTTTAAAGAAACTGAATGATCTTTGGTTGTGAAATATAGACATTACATTACCTTATGTCTGTGTAAGATTACTTCTTGTCTCCATTCTCTTTCCCTCTGCCCCCAAGTCAATCACTGCTGGCCCTTTGGTGTTCAAGCTCACTGTGCCTCGTCATTTTGTATAAATATCTAAAGCTCCAAAATATAGTGCGCTTTAATGTATTAGACCCACTTTGGGGTGTTAAGATGTGTCCTTGGGTAGATGGAAATTGGGTATATCTGGGAGGCTGATATAGTATAATTGGTCTCAGAGGGATTAAGATAGGGGTGATAAAGAAATGGAACCAATAGAATTAGTCTTTATTATTCTATTGAGAATTGCGGTAGTGACCTAAAGCTATAATGCACAAAGAGCCAGCCCTACTGTTATTACCCTGTACGTGACTGAACTTGAACTGTAATTGGGTTATCACCCTGAGAACAATGACTCTTAACACTGTCTTTAATATTTCTTGTTAAGCTATGTACTTTGATATTTTGTTGGAAATATATAGATTAAAATGTTTTAATATTTTATCTACTAAACTGAAATCATTAATTTCATAGCCCTTTAGAAATAAATATTAAATAGAATCATCTCGTTTTTACTTTATAAGCTTTTGTTCATTTAAATATTTCTGTGTTGCTTTTTAGATGTCTCTGAAGCACATGCATTAAGCAGTTTTATTTTGCAAAGGCTCTCACATGTGCAGGGCTTTTGCCTTTTTTTAACATGTTATATTAAAAGCAACAAAATATACAGATTTTTACAAACAGGTAGAAAGAATGAGAAGTGAATCTTGTAGGATAGTGTAAATCACAAAATGCGAAGTGAATCTTGTAGGATAGTGTAAATCACAAAATGCTTTTTATTTGTTCTTGCTTTTATTAATGCTGTATTATCTACTGATTATAGAATTATTCTATAACATAAAGTAATGACTAGATACCTGTCTCTCAATACTCAACATACTTATATTTTTAGCATATGAATGCCTAATATTAAACCTAACATAAAGAATGGTTATTAAAAGACTTTCAAAACAAGTTCTTTCTTCCAGAGGTCTATAGAAACTTCTTTTAAAAGATAAAACTGATGGAGCATACCTGAATCCCAGACCCAGAGAGCAGAGGCAGGAGGGTGCTACACGTCTGACACCAGCCTGGGCTGTGTAGTAAGATGCTGTCCCCAAATCATACATGCATACGCATACATACAAACACAGCTAACACTGAGGGAGGTCTCCAGTATAATCATCTTTGTCACTTAATGTATGGCTTTGAGAAGACACATAGAATCATTTTTTATTTTTATGGGGTCACTGCCCAGGATTTGCCCCCACTATCCTCCTCGGGAGCCAGCTGGGGGTCAAGCTGCAGGCCTCGTGCATGCTAGGTGAGACTCTCCTCCTGGGAGCCAGCTGGGGGTCCAGCTGCAGGCCTCGTGCATGCTAGGTGAGACTCTCCTCCTGGGGAGCCAGCTGGGGGTCCAGCTGCAGGCCTCGTGCATGCTAGGTGAGACTCTCCTCCTGGGGAGCCAGCTGGGGGTCCAGCTGCAGGCCTCGTGCGTGCTAGGTGAGACTCGGTCATGGAGATATGCTCCCAGCCCCGTGTTTAAGTTTATAATCTAAATTATAAGATTGTTCTAAGCTGAGATGCAAGTATGTTTTGTTTAGAGGGAAGTACTGCCGATTGCATGGAAGAGTCATTTTTAAAACAACACTAAAATTGTAACAAAACTGTAATCCTAGTCACAGTATTCCTCTCCACGTTTGTGTCATCACCGAAGAAGTACCTCTGGGATAAAAGTGGGTCTGTATCTCATCACAAGTTTACAGAAGTAGACAAAATTTTGGGTGTGTGTTTTGATCCAAATTCTTCCTATGAAATAGGAATTCAGCTTCATTCATTCTAACCTAGTAATCGCCGTTAGAGCTAACAGCCTGGAAACGAATAGCTTACACTTTGCCCCAACTATGTGAAAGGCCACCCCATCCTTGCAGCTGTGGTCATGGAGAAAGCCTCGGGCCAAGGAAAATTGTCCTCTGATAGTGACACAAAGTGCTTAAGAGGCCAGGTCTAACGTAAGACTGTTTCAGTTCGAATCTAGGTCCTGTCTTCTGTCCTTATGACCTCAGACCATTGCTACTTTATAAAATTACATTGCATTAGTAGTACTAAAGAGGTGTCAGAAAAACTAACATGTTAAGTCATGTGAAGTATATAGAATGCATTGAATAACATTTTATTTGTTATATAGCAAAAAGCGTAGGAAAATAATAATCTCTTAAATATGTTGAAGTATGAATGTTCCATATTTTATCTGACAGACAGTGGTAAATCTGGAAGTAATTCCTCTGAAAAAAGAAAAATTTATAACAGTAATTTTCATATTCGGTGGAGAATAGACAAACAGCTGGAGGGAAAAGCGGGATTCACTCTATGTTGCCTTCTCTTCCTGAGGAGTCCTTGCAGCTGTCCTGTGAGGCCGTCTGTCCATATAAAGCGGGGCCTCTCTGCTGCCCACGCATGGGCCTGTCTCTAGTGCTCCTTCTTTCTATCGCCAGTCCTTGTTCTTTCTTTGGGGAGCTTTGCCTTGCATCTTGTGCTTCCTCTAATTCTGGTTGATTTTTCCTCGTGTCATGAGAGGTGAGGCCTACTCATTTGTTGTTAATTGGCTGTAGAGTCCACTGTGTTTGAAATACTGTGCAAGACGACAGGTAACGTTTCTGAAGGATGCGGCACATTAGGAAATAAGTTGTTACTCTCTCTCCTGGTATTTTAGTTGAATACAATAAAGGTCTGGATTTCTGTTTCCATTTCCTTCTACTCTTTCTGCTTCCTTTATACATTTTTATCTCTAAACAGAACATCTGACACCTTAGGGACCTGTTAGAATACAGCTTGGGGACCTGTTAGAAACATGAGACTCATCATCTAAGCTCTTTTCCTGCAGTTTTCTGAATTGTGCATAACTAGATGCATTTGTTTTTAACTGGTAAAAGACCAGCTCTTTTTATTAGCTCAATATAATAAAACATCTTGTTGCCTTAAGAACCCTCAATATACTCTGGGCGTGGTGGCACTCGCCTTTAATCCCAACACTTGGGAGGCAGAGGCAGGCAGATCTCTGTGAGTTCAAGCCAGCCTGGTCTACAGAGTGAGTTCCAGGACAGCTGGGGCTACAGGGAGAACCTGTCTAAAAAAGACATGAAAGAAAGAAAGAAAGAAAGAAAGAAAGAGAGAGAGAGAGAGAGAGAGAGAGAGAGAAGGAAGGAAGGAAGGAAGGAAGGAAGGAAGGAAGGAAAACCCTTCTTTCCTCTTTTTGCAGGATAAAAATTGAAATCTTCTAAATGGATATAACATACCTCATGCAACATTATTAAATTTCCAAATGTAGCTGAAATTAGATCCTTGTATTTTATTCTGAAAGGATTGTATGACTTAAGGAATTAGAAATAGGAGAAAGACAGTAATGATCAGCCTCCACCTCACTGTGTAACAGAGAAATAAGCTTCAGGCGACAGTGACTTACCTACGGGAAGGGCTGCCAAAAAGGCCCCCCCTTCAGCCATGCTCGCACCCCAGCCATCCCGCCCCCTTCAGCCATGCTGACCCCCCAGCCCCCTTCAGCCATGCTGCCCCCCAGCTCCCTTCAGCATGCTGCCCCCCCAGCCACCCTTCAGCCCATGCTGCCCCCCAGCCCCCTTCAGCCATGCTGCCCCCCAGCCCCCTTCAGCCATGCTGCCCCCCAGCTCCCTTCAGCCATGCTGCCCCCCAGCCCCCTTCAGCCGTGCTGCCCTCCCCAGCCCCCTTTGTGTGACCTCACTGAGCCTGACTCCAAGTCTAGCACTGTCCTTTCCACACATCTTCCTTCAGAATAACATTTCTCTCTAGCTTTAGCCTTCTCTAGAACAGTGCTGACAAGTTTAGCCCATAGATCTTATCATGAAGAAATAGGAGAATATGATAATTTACTAACTGCTATGTTCATTACTTGCTGGAAAATTTTTTTAAATATCCAAATTATTCCTAAAGATATAGGTAGGGCAAAAAGGTCTGACTATGAAAGATTGTATGTAGTGTTACAAACAGATACAAGTTTACTAAATGATGGCTATTAAAATACAACTCAATATTCTAATCTGGAAAGTAGAAGATAATTTAACCCTACTGGGATTTTTTTTTTTCTTTTTTACTGAATTATAGAATTCTCAACTCTCTCTTTTATAAAGTGGGACATTTTAATACTACTTCCGACTTCAAGGATTGAAATAATGTTTATAATTTACCTTGCTAAAAAAAATAATAATTTACCTTGCTGAAAATTTACTGTTCTAGTTTATTTTCTTTTATAGAAATTAGTTTTATTTATTTATTTAATTTGAGGGGGGATTTTTGAGACAGGGTCTCCCTATAGCCCCATCTGTCCTGGAACTCACTCTGCAGACCAGACTGGCCTTGAACTCACAGAGATCCGCCTGCCTCTGCCTCCTGAGTGCTAGGATAAAAGGCGTGGGCCACTACGCCTGGCTGAAATTAGTTTAGATACTATTAATAAAATGTTTCATGATAAGTGTATACATTGTGCATCTACTCTAATTCCCTTATAAAAATTTCAGCTTGCCAACCCTAATGTAGTAATTTCTAGATCACATTCATGTGTGCATGTCTACATTGAACTTGGAGCCTTCTAGTTAAAAAACCAGCTGCTTTTTCAGCTGGGCGTGGTGGCGCACACCTTTAATCCTAGCACTTGGGAGGCAGAGGCAGGTGAATCTTTGTGAGTTCAAGGCCAGCCTGGTCTACTGAGCGAGTTCCAGGACAGCTGGGGCTACAGGGAGACCCTGTCTCGAAAAGACCAAAAAAAAATAAAAAATAAAAAAAACAGCTGCTTTTAGTAATTGACATTCTGATTAATCAACTCTAAAAAATTATCCATTTTAAAGCTTCTAATTTTGAAAAATGCTTCTTGCTTGACACTAATACTCTTGGTAAATAAGTCTCTTAGAACATTTATGTGATTGCAGAATTGTTGACCGTAGTCCTGTGTGTATAAGAAGATAGTAAGGAAATGTGCCTTTCATATGAATATGTAATTGCTAGTCAGAGTTGCTTTCTTAAAAATTGAGAAGGCTGGTTTTAAGTTTGTTTTTGTCTTTTTCTTTCAGCTAAGACAGTTAGTTAATATGTGCATCAACCCGGATCCAGAGAAGCGGCCAGACATCGCCTATGTTTATGACGTAGCAAAGAGGATGCATGCGTGCACCGCAAGCAGCTAAACTGCACGAGCTCATGAAGACATAACCAAAATAATTTAAAGTATTTTTGTGCAAATCATACCTCCCTGTTTTTGTCTGGGTGTAAGATTAATATTTCAGAGCTGATGTGCTTTGAATCCTTAACCAGTTTTCATATAAGCTTCATTTTTTACCAGTCTAAATCACCTTGCAAACCCTAAACAACTTTGGGATACTTAAATTGCATGTTAAGAATACAAGAGCAATGAGGTAGTTTTTAGAGGTTAAAAGTTTTAGAATTCCTTGGAGTTTTCTGTTGATTGTGTTTATAGATGATCTGTGCCAAACATTAAAGATACATTTTGGCAACACATCAGAGAAGCAAAACCCAAGGGAAAAATACCTGACTATTTGACTTCTTTGCTTTTAAGTCCTTAATGGACATTGAAGTGAACACAACTGTGGACTTCTGTTTAAGCTTGTAGTCGTAAACTATTTGAGAAACATTTAAAAGTCCTAGTTTATGCATTCAGAATACAACTATGAAATGTGAATGGGTAGAGGACAAAATGCAAGTCAGACACTGAAAGTCTAGTGTTTTAGTATCTTTAATATTCTCTTTGCATTTAAATGATATAAATGAATCCATTGAACAAGTGGTTAAGGATTTGTTTGGCTGGTGTGATAGTTATTTTAAAGTTGCACATTGCCCAAGGCTTTTTTGTGTGTTTTTATTATTTGTACATTTGAAAAATATTCTTTGAGTTATCTTGCAGTACTATATTTCAACTTCTTTATAAATTTAAATGCATTTTAATTCAATTGTACACTATAATGTAAGCATATGTTTTTATTCATAGATTTTATTTTATCAATCCCCTTCAATATTTTTTTATATTCTTCAAGTTACTTTCTTATTTATATTGTGTGTGCATTTTATCCATTAATTTTTAGAGTTTCTGAGAACATATTTCCCTGTAAAAGATATTTGGTATGCCAACACTTTTCTTGGATTGAAACTTTTTTCTTAAACTTTTAAAAATTTGGGCCACGCAGTATGTGTGAGTCTTGTGTCGTTGGGAAGAAAGGACGTATGTTACAGTGTGCCTGTGAATGTCGAGAGTTCTGAGACATTTGACGGTTATAATTGTAGGCTGTGTTTAAGGACATGAAGACTGGCCATTACTGTAGCCAGAACTGTTGAGAATAACATTTCTGTAGAAAAGCTTTGGAGCAAAGTACTGTAGTTAGGCGTGAAGACATCAGAGATGGTAAAGCTTAATTTAGCTAAGGAAGTGGGAGTTACAGTAAATGCTGCTGTGGAGACGTTTTCCCTGAATCCCTTCCTATTGGTAGCAGCTAGGTTCCTCACAGAATTGTGAAGCTAAGGGGCTGAGTGATGGTCACTGTTGATAGAGCCTTGAGCAGGGTGGGCCCACCAAGGTGGAGGCCTCATTCAAAGAACAGATACGTAGCCAACAGAATTCCTAGTTTTGGTTTTTTCACTTCACTCCTGTACAAGTCTGGGTATTTTCAGGTAATTTTTAAACTTTCAAAATCATGTTCTGTTTTTCAGATTTTTAATTGTGTGTGGTCTCTAGAGGGGAATTTTATCTTGGGATAGACAAAGAAAACTTGGTTTTTTTCATGAAGGTTGGATGCACCCTACGTTTTCGTGGCTCAGCATTCACACTGAGCCTCAGTAGACATCCCCTCAGAAGTGAGAGTAGAGTCACTATCTGTGTTCATTCATTTTAATGTAATAGAATTGGCTGACATAAAATGTCCTCTGCTTGGAACAAATGTTCTTCTTTCAGTGTTTAAGAACACTTGAATCCAAAATTCATTAGCTTAACCCCTCACAGAAGCTTTTAAGTGATGATTTAAGCTTTTCTTCATGAATTTATCTCCCTTTTAAAAAAGCTGGAGAATAGATGAAGAATTTAGTGGTCAGGGATATTTTCTATATGAGGAAACTTTTCCTTTGAGGTACATTTTTTAATCCAACCTGATCATATTTTTCCCTAAAGAAACCACTATGTAAAACCAAATTCAATTTTTTTTGGTCTTTTCGAGACAGGGTCTCCCTGTAGTCCCAGCTGTCCTGGAACTCACTCTGTAGACCAGGCTGGCCTTGAACTCGCAAAGATCCGCCTGCCTCTGCCTCCCAAGTGCTAGGATTAAAGGCGTGCGCCACCACGCCCAGCAACCAAATTCAATTTTGATGGGGCTGGAGAGATGGCCTAGTGGTTAAGAGCGCCGACTGCTCTTGCAGAGGACCTGGGTTCGATCCCCAGCACCCACATGGCTGCTGAGAACCGTCTTTAACTCCAGTTCCAGGGGAATCCAACACCCTCTTCTGACCTCCGCAGCATTGCACTGGACGGGTGTGTAGACCTACATGCAGACAGTACATTCATACACATAAAAAATAAATAAAATTTTAAAAAATTCAATTTTGAATGGTATCTCTGCAAAGAATGATGGAACGGATTTAAAGGTTCTAATCTTACAATCACCTATAAGATGCTCTCTTTATATTTTTGCTTATGAGTAAAACTTTATATGAAGTTAAACATTAGAGTTGATTAGGATGATAGATTAAATAAAAGGTACAGCTGATTCTAAACCTTATTTAAACATTGGTACCAATTACCCTAGGAGAGTTGTGTGGTGACTTTGGTGTGCTGAGGTCCAGGGCTGCTGAATGAAGAGTGTCCCTAGATGAGTACAGTGCTCAGCCATGTGCAGCGATTGTTAGTGAGATACCGCGCCCATTCTCTACGGCAGCCATCACAAAGCACCTTCCCAGATCTCTCTTTCAGGTGTTGCTGTTAGCATTTACTCTATTTATTATAGCCAAGATGCTGTTATTCACAGGACATGTTTATTCTTTAAAATGAATGTATTGTTTATAACCCACAAATGCATACTCTTCGCCTCATATTTCAATAGTACTGTAATATTAACTTCTTTTGTGAAATAATTTTTTGTTATGCTTTAAATCCACATACAAAAAGATTCTGTTATTAGCTTTGAAAACTGTACAGTATCCTAATATAAATATATGAAAATAAAAAAAGTGATTATAAAATTTGAGTATCTCTGGAATATAGTTTGAAGTCTGATAGAGCAATCCCCCCTGTATTGCATTTTGCACTCAGGGTTGCTTTAGCTATTCGGGGTCTTTGGTTTTTCCATATGAATTTAAGGATTTTTTTTTTCCAAGTCTATGAAGAAGCTCATAGGGATTTTGATTGGGATTGTGTTGAATTTGTATATCAATTTGGGTAAAATGGACATTTTTACTATATTAATTTTCCCAATCCATGAGCATGGGAAGTCTTTCCATCTTTTGATGTCATTTTCAATCTCCTTCAGGGGCTTAAATGTTTTGTTGTAGAGGTCTTTGGTATCCTTGGTTAGGTTTGTTCCCAGATATCTTATTATTTTTGAGGCTATTGTGAGTGGGAAGGTCTTCTTATATTCCTTCTCCACTTGTTTATTGTTGGTGTAAAGAAAGGCTACTGATTTTTCTAGGTTAATTTTATAGCCCGACACTTTACTAAAACTCTTAATCATTTCTAGAAGTTATATTACAGGGCCATGCTCATAAAGACAGCCTGGTACTGGCACATAAACAGACCTATTGACCAGTGGAACAAAATTGAACATCCAAACTTGAGCTCATACAATTTCAGCCACCTCATATTTGACAAAGGATCAAAAAACCCTCAGTGGAGGAAGGACAGCATCTTCAGCAAATGGTGCTGGCAAAAATTGGATCATCATCTGTAGAAGAACAAAATTAAACCCCTACCTCTCACCCTGTACAAAAATCAACTCCAAGTAGATCAAAGATCACAGTGTGAAGCCTGAAACCCTGAAGGTGATAGAAGAAAAAGTTGGCAACAACCTACAAGACATCGCCATAGGAAAAGACTTTGTAATCAGACAGCAGCTGCATAGGATTAAGGTCAACAGCTGACAAATGGGACCTCATGAAACTCAAAAGCTTCTGTACAGCCAAAGAAACAATCAAGGAGGTGAAGAGAAAACCCAGAGTGGGAGGAAATCTTTACCAGTAATACATCTGACAGAGCATTAACATCAACAATATATAAACTACTCAAAAAAACAAGAAGATGACAAATGACCTACTCAAAAGATGGAGTATAGAGCTGAACAGAGCCTTCACCAGTGAGGAATTAAAGATGGCTGAGAAACATCTTAAAAAGTGTTCAACATCATTAATAATTAAGGAAATGCACATTTAAAGCCACTCTCAGATATCATCTCACTCCAGTACGGCTACCTAAGATCAAGAAAACAAAAGACACCAAATGCTGGAGAGGTTGGGGGAAAGGGGAACACTCATCCACTGCTGGTGGGAATGTAAACTTGTTCAACCACTATGAAAAGCAGTGTGGAAAACCCTTAAAAGACTCGGAATGAACCTACCACCTGACCCAGTCATACCACTCCTGGGTATATACCCCAAAGACTCATCCTACCATAAAGATACATGCACAACCATGTTTATTGCAGCTCTCTTCACAATAGCAAAGAGCTGGAACCAACCCAAATGCCCCTCAACAGACGAGTGGATGACAAAAATGTGGTACATCTACACAATAGAGTACTATTCAGTGGTAAAGAAGGATGGCATTATGAACTTTGCAGGTAAATGGATGGAGCTCAAAGCCATTATGCTGAGTGAGGTGACACAGTCCCAGAAAGACAAATGGAAAATGGTTTCCCTCATTTGTGGATGCTAACACCAAATCCCCCAGACGAAAGGCAAGCTGAATGACATTATGGTTATATTTCTGTTTATCTGAAAGCAGCTATGTTGTCATAATGTGAATCTCTCAATGGGCTCTAGAATCCACCCACTAATTATTTCCAGACTGTAATTACTGTATATGGGCGGAGAGTATGTATCCATATTTTAGAGTAATATAAAATTAATGGAGAAAAATGTGAATTCCTAAATATTAAAAAAGAAAGATGGAGAGAAAGATGCAGAACAGTTATAGCAGAATGCATGATCTGGGGTGGGGTGAGGGGAAGGGATAGGGGAATATGCCTGAACTGAATTGAAAAATGATGTATGAAATAAACAAAATATCAATAAAAAATAAATTTAAAAAAATGTGAGTATCCCTTCCTTCACCCCCCCCAAACCTACCATCATTGCATTTAACCTACAGAATAGTTCTTACATAGTTCTTACATAACTTTACCAATTTGAAGAAGCCTAAGAAATGAGAAAGTCAGAGTGAGAACAGCTCCAGAAGACTCTAAGAAGCAGGTGCTTGGCTCTTTGTTTTGCTGTGAAGGCTGTGTTTTCAGTGTGCGCTGTGTTAGACAGCACGGCTCGCCAGTGTCTCACTTCCTGTTGTTGAATTCGAGGCGTTTCTAAAACATTTTCCTGGTTTGAACCTTTAGAATTGATCATTTAGGCAAGGGTTCGTCCCGTCGCTGCAACTGGCTGCTGACAGCGTCACAGTTCATATATTTTAAAGATTTTTTTTTCCCACAAGTGAGGATCCTGCAAAATTTGGGGCGTTAAAAGATCTTAGGAGGGAAAATTTTTATTTTACAAGTTATTTGTTAATTGGCTAATTTTTATATCCTATGACTTGTATATAACTCTGGCTTTATTATGTATGTGAATGTGGGCCATGTTCATAACTGTAAAATAATAGCAAGTTTTAACAACATTAGGGTACTTCATACTAGTTATAAATTTTCTTCCAAAAATATCTGTTCATTGGAAGCCAGTACTAGCAGTTTAAATTTATAAATCTGTTAACTTGTGCAGAGTAGGTACCACACATTAGTGCTGCTAACTTTCTTAAATCAAATTAGGAAAAAGAATTTCCAAAGGAACCCTTAAGAATTTCCAAAGGAAGAAGAATTTCCAAAGGAACCCAAAAATTTCATGGCCCTGGCACGTGGCCTCACACCTTTAGTCCCAGCACTCGGGAGGCAGAGGCAGGTGGATCTCTGTGAGTTCAAGGCCAGCCTGGTCTACCGAGTGAGCTCCAGGCCAGCTAGGACTAAAGGGAGACCCTGTCTCAAAAAATTTTTAAAAAAAGGAATTTTAGCCGGGCGTGGTAGCGCACGCCTTTAATCCTAGCACTTGGGAGGCAGAGGCAGGAGGATCTTTGTGAGTTCAAGGCCAGCCTGGTCTACAGAGTGAGTTCCAGGACAGCTGGGGCTACAGGGAGACCCTGTCTCGAAAAGACAAAAAAAAAAGGGAATTTTATAATGTTCTTACACAATTTAAAGAAATTGAGGGCTGGAGAGATGGCCTAGCGGTTAAGAGTGGCGCCTGTTCTTGCAGAGCACCTGGGTTCGATCCCCAGCACCCACATGGCAGCTGAGAACTGTCTGTAACTCCAATTCCAGGAGAACTCCAGTTCCAGGGGAATCCGACACCCTCTTCTGACCTCTGCGGCACTGCACGACACGGGTGCACAAACCTACATGCAGACAGTACATTCATACACATAGAAAATAAGTAAATAAAATTTAAAAATTTTTTTTTAAAATGAATTGTGTGTGAATTTCTGGTAAAATAATAGTTTAACAGACTTCCCTGGTTATCTTGAAGATGCAAAAGCCTTCACCGTTTGTTTCTGAGCCATTACTTGAGGACATTTTCTTTGTCACATAACACAATGTTATAGTTTGCTTTGAGTTCCAGTGACAAAACACTCTGAGCAATACCAACTCAGGGAGGAAAGGGTTTATTCATCCTACCTGTACTGCCGCAGTTCACAGTTTCATCACTTGAGAGCCCAAGATAGGAACTCAGGGTGGAACCTGGACCAGGAAAACGGAAGCACAGCCTATGGAGAACACTGCTTAATGGCTTGTTCCCCTGGCCCATGCTCAGGCTGCTTTCTTATACAGTACAGCACAACTTGCCCAGGGGTGGCACTGCCCACAGTGGGCTGGGCCTTCCCACATCACTCAACAATCAAGAAACTACCCCACAGACATGGCCACAGACCAGTTCACTATAGGCAATTCCCCAGTTGAGGCTCCCTCAACGCAGGTGTGTCACGTTAACGCTAAGTCTGTCTGTCACACATACCAACTTCATTTTTCACTTCAGTACCCAAATCTAATTTTAAATCTTAAGAAACAACTGTATAAAAAGTTCGGATTTCAGCCGGGCGTGGTGGTGCACGCCTTTAATCCTAGCACTCGGGAGGCAGAGGCAGGAGGATCTTTGTGAGTTCAAGGCCAGCCTGGTCTACAGAGTGAGTTCCAGGACAGCTGGGGCTACAGGGAGACCCTGTCTCAAAAAAAGCAAAAAAAAAAAAAAAGAAAAAGAAAAGTTCGGATTTGTAGTCAGGTTTTGAGCAGTTAGCAGTGTTAGTGTCATAAAGTGTGGGAGCTAATTTCTTCCTTCTTTTCCACAGCTGCACTGTTCAGAGTCTTCAATTTCCAGATCTCTACTTCCTAACTGCGGTCGAGTCCCATGGAGAGGTGCACTTCATAAGGCCGTGCGTCAGTCACGTAGCACGGGCATCTGCCTCTCAGGCTGCACTTCCACCCACTTTTTCCTTTTCTCTCCACTCCAGTCCACTGGCCTCGTTTTTCAGGTGCTCTGCAGTTTTTCTCTCCAATATAGCTTACATGGGTCTAATTTGGCTACAAAAAAATTCCAGGTAATCTTTCTAAGCTGACTTTATGTATTTGGGGGGAGCACACCTGCGATTGACTTCTGGCATCTTACTTCCTGGTTCCTCAGCTAGGGAAGAAGTCTCCCCATGCAGGAATGACTGTGAAAAAGGACAGTCCTGGGGCTGGAGAGATGGCTCAGCTCAGCGGTTAAGAGTGCCAACTGCTCTTGCAGAGGACCTGGGTTCTATCCCCAGCACCCACATGGCGGCTGAGAACCGTCTTTAACTCCAGTTCCAGGGGAATCCAACGCCCTCTTCTGACCTCCGCGGCATTGCACGACACGGGTGTAGAGACCTACATGCAGACAGTATACTCATACACATAAAAAATAATAAACTTTTAAAAACAGAAAAAAGACAGTCCTATCAAACTTGTTAGCAATCCTAGCTATGGGAAAGTTTGTAGTCCTCACTGGCTGGCATTGGATAAGTCACTTGAAATCTGCACAATAGCTTGGCTTTGGAAAAGGATCTCACATCAATTTCCAGGAAAGCCAGGAGCCATCTAAGGGAATTTGGACTGATCCAAAGGAAGAGTGTCCTCCATCCTCCCATCTTCCTTTCTCTAAGACCCCACATGCATCAACTGTAGTGATTCTGTGGAGCTACCAGATGAACCCTGCTTGTGACTAACTTAGAGCGTGAGGTGCCCTGGCCTGTAGAGGATACATTTTGTGACAGACATCTGGTTGGTCACTGCCACAGAGAAGGGAAGTGGGGATCTTGCTGTCTGTGACCAACAGCATGGGTAGCGACATGCTGAGCTAGAGCCGGGACTAAAAGCGCTGGTTCACACTGTTCCTCATGCCTGTCTCCTGCATTAAGCACAGGGGCCTACTCTTGACTCGGTCCAGGAAGGTACACAGTGACTTGCTACTGCCCTGCATGACAGGCATATGGAAATGGCCTTAAGCAGGACTGCAGCTCAAAGCTGTCTTTGTCACCATGCCCCTGGTACATACTACCAAAGGAGTCTAAAGAGAATCTGCTTGGCTTTGTGTGCTGTTCCACCCACACCAAGGTGGGCACCATAGCAGAGAGTTGGAGAAAAGGCCTAACCATTGCACTGTGCATGGCAGACAGGGCTGAGGTTCTCTCAAACGGATGCTCCTGAGACCAATACAGTTCCTGATACCACGACACTTAGGCAGTTTCCAAAACCTGCTGCCTCCATAACTTGCCTCACCACATACTGCTGTTAGCACTATGTGTCAATGTCAGCGATGGACTGTAATTCCCGCCCCTGCTTCTCCTGTGCAGGGAGCCCATGCCACTGTCTCACCATGATACAGGCACTGCCAGCCGGAGGCCCATGGTAGTGTAGGTGAAATGAATAGAACCTAAAGCATCCTACATCTTCTGCTGTGCGTGGTGGCACACGCCTTTAATCCTAGCACTCAGGGGGCAGAGGCAGGCAGATCTCTGTAAGTTCAAGGCAAGCCTGGTGTACAGAGTGAGTTCCAGGCCAGCTGGGGCTATAGGGAGACCCTGTCTCAAAAAAAAAAAAAAAAAAATCCTGGGGCTGGAGAGATGGCCTAGTGGTTAGGAGCACCGACTGCTCTTGCAGAGGAACCGGGTTCGATCTCCAGCACCCACATGGCGGCTAAGAAGGGAATCCGAGACCCTCTTCTGACCTCCGCGTCATTGCACGACACGGGTGCACAAACCTGCATGCGGACTGTACATTCATACACATACAAAAAATAAATAAAATTAAAAAAAAAATCCTACATCAGATGATAGGGGCCCCAGAGGAGTTCACACCCCCATTCCTCTCTATTCCACACATTTATGAACTGCTACAGTTTGCCCATACTAGCATGGCCCACAGAGAGACAGTGGGTCTCTGTCTTTGTCATGATCAAACATACCAACAGCCAAAGAAGCAACCCTGTACCAGAGTACCCACCAAAACCAAAGAAGTGACAGGGGCACTGTACCAGAGTACCCGCCAAAACCAAAGAAGAAGTGACAGGGACACTGTACCAGAGTACCCGCCAAAACCAAAGAAGAAGAGACAGGGACACTGTACCAGAGTACCCAAAACCAAAGAAGTGACAGGGAAGCTGTACCAGAGTACCCACCAAAACCCAAGAAGAAGTGACAGGGACACTGTACCAGAGTACCCGCCAAAACCAAAGAAGTGACAGGGACACTGTACCAGAGTACCACCCAAAACCAAAGAAGTGACAGGGAAGCTGTACCAGAGTACCCGCCAAAACCCAAGAAGAAGTGACAGGGACACTGTACCAGATTACCACCCAAAACCAGAGAAGAAGTGACAGGGGCACTGTACCAGAGTACCTGCAAAAACCAAAGAAGAAGCGACAGGGACACTGTACCAGAGTACCACCCAAAACCAAAGAAGTGACAGGGACCCTGTACCAGAGTACCCACCAAAACCAAAGAAGAAGAGACAGGAACACTGTACCGAGTACCCGCCAAAACCAAAGAAGAAGCGACAGGGACACTGTACCAGAGTACCACCCAAAACCAAAGAAGCGACAGGGACCCTGTACCAGAGTACCTGCCAAAACCAAAGAAGAGACAGGGGCACTGTACCAGAGTACCCACCAAAACCAAAGAAGGAGCGACAGGGACACTGTACCAGAGTACCTGCCAAAACCAAAGAAGGAGCGACAGGGACCCTGTACCAGAGTACCTGCCAAAACCAAAGAAGAGACAGGGGCACTGTACCAGAGTACCCACCAAAACCAAAGAAGGAGCGACAGGGACACTGTACCAGAGTACCTGCCAAAACCAAAGAAGGAGCGACAGGAACACTGTACCAGAGTACCTGCCAAAACCAAAGAAGAGACAGGGGCACTGTACCAGAGTACCCACCAAAACCAAAGAAGGAGCGACAGGGACACTGTACCAGAGTACCTGCCAAAACCAAAGAAGAGACAGGGGCACTGTACCAGAGTACCCGCCAAAACCAAAGAAGCGACAGGGACACTGTACCAGAGTACCCGCCAAAACCCAAGACAACAGTGCAGAGCATCACAAGATGTATCTGCAAGATGAAATCACTTACTGAAAAAGCCACCACATAACAATATTAAAGATGCCTGATTCATCAGAAGTGCACATCTCCATGTAGGAACATAAATATGGAGGAAAATAAGAACAAGATAACATGACAACTCCAAAATATCCTTAGTTTTCTAGCAGTGGATTCAAAGGAACGCAAAGTGAATGAAGTGCAGAATGAAGAGCTTAATGAGCTCTACAGAAATATAAATAAGCAGTCAGATGAAACTTGGAAAGCAGCCAAAAGTTGTCTCCTCTCTACACACGTGCTATCACACACATACACACTCAACAGGCAGACAATTCACACACACACACACACACACACACACACACACACATTTTTAAAAACACAGGCCTTTTGAAATGAGGAAAAGAAAGGACAAAGGGAGAGAGGGAGAAGAAATTAAAATGTGAAGGGTGCATCCAAGGTCTTCTGGACAGTTATCATATGCATGTGAAATGTCCCCTGTGGGCTATGTTTGGACCCCCTAAGTGAGGCCTTGATGGAAGACCTGGGTCAGTGGGGGTCAGGCCTCCAGGCCATGTTCGCTCTGCTTCCTAACTGCAGCTGCAGTGAACAGCCTCCTCCATGCCTGCTGCCATGGCCCCACTGCCAGGATGGATGGTACTCATTCAAACTGTAGGCCAAAATAGACTCTTAAGTGCTTCTTGTATTTGGTCACAGAATGAGAAAAGTAACAAATACAGGTACTATTAAAAGAACAACCATCCTCATCTTTGGAATACCCTCAGGCAAGGACACAAAGAACACAGAAAAGCTGGTTAATGAGATAATCGCAAACTTTATTGCCCTTGGGAAAGACAGACCTCCAGACAGAGAAGGCTTATAATGCCCCCAAATAGCATACTGTGAAAGGATAAGACAAAGTTTTTTTGTTTTGTTGAAGTTTCTATACAACAGCAACAAGTCACATCACTAAGAGAATATCCTTTTATACTAACAGGTTTCTCAGCAGAACCCTATAGGGACCAGGAGGTAATGGATATGTTCCAGGTCCTGAACCAAAACAACTGGCAACCAAGATTACTATACCCAGCAAGGCTAGCCTTTGGAAATGGAGGAAATAAAGACACTCTAAGATAAACGGAGATGGAGGCAGTTAATCACCACCAGCTTAGACTTACAAACCAGTTTTAAGGGACTTCTACATCCAGATATGACAGGATAACTCCCATCATGATAGCATATCCAAATAGAAGAATATACACATGCAAGCCAAGTAGAAATAAGTATTATGAGCAAAATAAACCATCAAACCACAAAGATGAGCGAAAGAGGAAGAAAGAAAAGACTATTCAAAACCACCAGAGAAAAAAACCCAAATGACAGAAATATCTTTACTTGCCAGTAATAACCGAGAACTGAGCTCACTAATAAACTTGTTTAATATTTACAGAACCCTGGGTTAAATCTCCAGCACCACTGTCTGCTTCCTATATTCAGTGGAAGATGTGAACCTCAGCTTTCTGCTCCAGCTCCTGCCACCACATCTCTCCACCACAATGGACTCTTAATTCCCCAGAACCATCAATCGTAAGTTCAAATAAACTCTTCCTTTTATAAGTTCCCTTGGTCATTGTGGCTTTATCACAGCAACAAAAAAGTGACTAATACAGTATTTGGTATCAGAGAGTGGGCTGTTGGCTGTGAAGAATCTGATTATGTGGATGTTTGGAGAAATGTGGAAGACTTTGGAACTTTGGGCTAGAAAAGCTGTTGACTGCTGTAAGGAGAGCTTAATGGGCCATTCTAGTAGAAGCCTGGAAGAAAGCAGTACTGAGAAAAATGTAGTTCCAGAGGAAAATAAGTACTTAAGTAGCAACTAGGATATTTTGGCAGAGTCTGGTTGGAGTTTGCCCACAGCCCAATTGTTTGCCTGATGCTAAGTTGAAAAGCAATGGACTAATTTCTTTGGTGGAGGATATTTCATGACAACCTAATGCACAAATGGTGGCATGACTATTAATGGTGAATATTATACAGATCTACAGTGAAAAAGAACAGATGGGGCAGAGGGAAATGCAAAATGTACAGTTTGGAAAAGTGCACTAGGAAGATTAATGTTGGAGCCCGAGGCAGGTGAAGGAGAGAATCCCTTTGATAAGGAGATTAAAGTGATTAAGGAGAGGCCTAGATATTTACAGGTAAACAATAGAAACAGTACCTTCAGGGAAAGACCACACCCAGATAAGCCTCCAACTTTTGAAAGGAAAATACTCAGTGGGTTTTCTACTCCAACAAGTCCAGGGCAGAGAAAAGCTGTAAATGTGGTTGAAGTAGGCCAGGGTCCATCCCAAACTTGCAGTCAGACTCAGCAGTTTTATTCACATGGTGTTGGCTTTAGAGGCATGAAGGATGCAAAAGTGAAGGGGTTGTCAGTTCTTCCTCCGTGGTTTCAGAGAGCCACCAAGGCCAGGCAGAGTTCAGCAGGGGTGTCCCTGCATAAAGAAAGCCCTGATAGGCCATTGTGTGAAGTTGTGAAGGTGAAGCTTGGTTGGCAGCAGAGACCCCAAGTAGACATTTAAGATGCCAGAGCTGTGAGATATTTGCCAAGGAACACTGCATACAGGGAGTGATACCAGCCTAAGAAAGAGATATATGTTGCATGCAACAAAGCTGAAAGACCTGAGCCATCTAAGCTCTTTGGAAGTAAAGTGCCCAAACTCTCACATGGAGCTACTGGACTTGGTATAATTTTGATGAAAAAAAAAAAACAAAAAAACAAAAAAAAAACCAGAGCCAAATATATTACACTACCCAATTTCAAGACATATTATAGAGAAATAGCATGGTATCAGCATAAAAATAGATTAGAAATAAATTCATGTAACCCTAGTTAGTGAATTCTGCACAAAAAGTTGGAAAACATTGGGAAAGGGACAAGTATGATCAAGGAAGTGGTGCTGGAAATATTGGATAGTCACATGAAAAAGACTGAAATTTCGTATTCATATCTCACCCTATTAAAATGTCAACTCAAAATGATCCTGGAAATATTGGATATTCACGTAAAGAAGAGTGAAATTTGTTAACTCATAACTCACCCATTAAAAATATCAACCCAGGGCTGGAGAGATGGCCTAGCGGTTAAGAGTGCCGACCGCTCTTACAGAGGACCCGGGTTCAATCCCCAGCACCCACATGGCGGCCGAGAACCGTCTGAAACTCCAATTCCAGGAGAACTCCAGTTCCAGGGGAATCCAACACCCTCTTCTGACCTCCGCGGCATTGAACGACACAGGTGCACAGACCTGCATGCAGACAGTACATTGATACGCATACAGAAATAAATAAAATTAAAAAAAATATCAACCCAAAATGTATGAAAGACCCAGTTTAAAAAATGAGCTCTGTAGCTACAGGAAGAAAACATAGTGTGTTGGTTAAATATATCGTCTGTCGGTCCTTTAATCATATGTGGCCACAATCCACATGATGTTCTTCCTTCCTAGAACCAGGCTGGCAGTTTCATAAGGCTACAAGCCTCCTGCCAGCAGGAGACAGTTCCTAGGCTGTGCTTCTGGCAAGGAAGGGGGAGGGACCGTGAGAAGTTACCCAACAGGAAATAAAAGAAACGGACTCAGAGAAATGGTCCAGGAGATAGACTCAGTTTTATTCGTGCCAGCAATGTGTTTATATACTAAAGGCTACTGTGCTCTGGGCAAGGAAGTGGGGGGCAGGCGGAAGGGAAGGGAGAGCCACCTTGGCTCCTACCTGGGGGCTGCAGAACTCCTGTTTGTGCAACCAGTAAACTAGAGGTGTGACATTTTGCTTAATACCTTAAGGGAAGGGCCCATCCAGGTCTGGAACTTTGCAGAGATAGATGAGGCAGGAAAAACTGCACTAGATAACTCACCTTAGATAACTCACAGAGATAACTTGAATAGCTACAGATAACCCACAGAGATAACTTAAATGCTCATAGAGATATCAGATAACTCTCAGAAGTTTCAGAACAGGTCTTACAGGTCTGCCTCAAACTAGGCGGTTTCATTCCTACAATAGTGGAGATGTTTCAAATAGGCAATGATTTTCTGGATAGAATCCCCAAATCACAGAAAATAGAAATGAAGATTGACAAATGGAATGACATGAATCTAAAGAGTTTCTATACAACAAGCTGATACCTCTGAGGACCCCATGTGAGGTCAGAGAACACCAGCCTATGACCTTGTCCTCCACCCATCTCCATCCTTCTCCTGAGATCTATGAGGTCTATGTGGACTACAACTGGCCTGGATCAGATCAGACTAGCAACCAGTGAGTCTATTCCCACACCCATCCCTAGGATCCCACTAAGACCCATGAGAATTCCAACTGACCATGTGTGAGGTCAGAAACCTGTAACCCATATCCCCATCCTCCCTCCCCCATCTCTAGGCTCCCACTAGGATTCATGGGACTGTAGCCAAACCCCTATGAAATCACAGACCCACAGTCACCTCACCTGTCTCCAGGCTTCTGTTGGGAACATCAGGGACTCTAGCCAGCCTTTGAGAAGTTAGAGACCCTTGACCTGTGACCTTATCCCCTCACCCAGCTCCAGGATCCCACTGGGACCCCATAGGCACTCCAACTGAAACATGACCCACAACTCTATCCTCTTCCCCATCTCCAGGATCACACTGGACCCACGGAGGCTCCAACTGACCCTGTGTGACATCAAAGATCTGTGACCCACAACCTCATCCCTTCACCTGTCTCCAAGCTCCTATTTGGACTCATAAGTACTCTAACTTCATGTGAGGTCAGAGACCCTGGACTTGTGACTTGTGCATACCCCTTCAGCTATCTCCAGACTTCTGCCAGGACATGTGGGGAAACCAACCAGCCTCAGGTGAGGTCAGAGACCTGTGATCCAAGAACTCACCACTCGCCCTCAATCTTGAGTTCAGAAGCCATGTGAAAACTTGTTCCCAATTCCCATGTTTCTAGTAACACTCCGTGAGGTCAGAGGCTATGTCCCCTCATATTCATAAGATTAGAGATTAATTCCCTTAAAGTCACAAGATTAGAGATGAAAAGGTAGATATTATAAGAGATGCCTGTGAACCTCAGATAATCACAAGGACACATCTTAAAAATCTATATTTTGCTGTGTGTGGTGGCTCACACCTTTGCCTTTAATTCCAGCACTCATGAGGCAGAGGCAGGCAGATCTCTGTAAATTCAAGGCCATCCTGGTCTACAGGATGAGTTCCAGGCCAGTTGGGGCTACAGGGAGAGCCTGTCTCAAACACACACAGACACACACACACACACACACACACACACACACACACACACACATACACACACACATTTCATCAAATTAGAAAATCTTAAGAGCATTAATTTCTAATAGCATATAACCTATCAAAGTTAGACCAACTTGAGATAAAAAGTTCAGAAAGAACAATAAGAGAGAATGGGATTGAAGCAGTAATAAAATCTCCCAGCTAAAAACAGTCTACGTCCAAATGGAGTCACTGCAGAATTCTATCAGGCTTTTAAAGAACTACAACCAATGCTTCACATGTTATTCTATAAAATAAAAAATGAATGCTTTGGAGATCTCTCTCTCTCTCTCTCTCTCTCTCTCTCTCTCTCTAGCATTCTGCTGCCAAAAAAGGCACAATAAAAAAGGAAACTATAGACCAATGTCACTCATGAACATAAATGCAAAAATGCTTATTAAAAAATTTTCAAACTGAATACAAGAACACATAAAAAAGATCATCCACCATGATCTAGTTGGCTTCATTCCAGAGATTAAGGGATTTATTAATACATCTAGCAGAGTATTAATATCTAAACCATGTAAACAGCTCAAAAAACTAAACATTAAGAAAGCAAACATCTCTATCAAAAGATGGACAGGGAGTTTGATCAGAGATGTCTCATAAGAAGAAGCAAAATGGCTAAAAAAACATTTTAAAATGTGTTCAACAGCATTTGCTATCAGGGAAGTACAAAATGAAAGCTACTTCTATTTCACCAGTCAGCATGGCTACTATTACCTTCTCACCCAAACCTGACTAGGACATAACAGAAAAAAACATGACCCAGTACATCCAAACCGTGTTGAGGATAGCCGTGAATGTGGCCCCACACAAAATTGTGAAATTACTTGAAACATGAGATTTTCTTTTGCAACTTGGTTGCATGGTTCTTAAGCATGAACATTTTAGATCATAACACCACTTTGCAATACCAAAATGTTGGACAAGCATGTGAGTCTAGCCCTGTCTCCTTCATGAATAAACATGCAAGCATCCTCAAAAATTACTAACACCAAATTCAACAGAACATGGGTAGATGAACCGGAGCTCAGGGGAGGAGCCCGTCACTGTGGGTAAGTCAAGTCAACAAGAACTTGAAGCAGCTAGTCACATCATACGCAGTCAAGAGCAGTGACAAATACATGCTTGGTGCTCCACTGGGCTTCTCTGCCCCTAGACAGTCAAGGTCCCCAAACCAGGGAGTAGTAGCATGCATTTTCAGCTCAGGTCTTTCCGCATCAATTAAGGCAATCAAGACAAGACCCAAAGATACATCCCAGGCCAATCTGAAATAGATGGTCTCCTATTTAGATTCTCTTCTCGAGTGAGTCTAGGTTGTGTCAAGTTGACAACTGAAACTAGCCTTCACAACTACAAATTCATAAATTAGAAGAATAAATCTTTTTTTTCATATATGATGACCTTTATTTTGGTCTGATAGTCCTTTGACATTTATATTTATTGGTCTATTTTGTGGTTTTTAAATTTTCTTTTTTTTTATTTATTAATTTTTTTATTGATGCTTTATGTATTTCATACATCATTTTCCAATTCAGTTCAGGCATATATCCCCTTCCCTTCACCCCACCTCACCCCTACCCATCCCAGATCATGCATTGTGACGTAACTTTTCTGCATCTTTCTGGGTTTTTTTTGTTGTTTTCATTTTTTTTTAACAATAAGTGATAGTTTGTGAGTACAAGCATCCTTCATGTAAAACCAATTTGCGAGCAGTTGCACCCAAACCCACACAGCTCATGGGTCCCACCATCCAGCGGGGGGGGGGGCTTGTATGTTCAATCAAGTTGATCAAATGAGTGTCCAGTCTATATTGCTGTAGTTTCACCATTCACCCCAATCGCAGCCCTTACATTCTACTGCGCCTCCTCTTCCGCAGATTGTTCCCTAGGCTT
The DNA here is from genome assembly GCA_009823505.1 of Rhizomys pruinosus. NCBI lineage: Eukaryota > Metazoa > Chordata > Mammalia > Rodentia > Spalacidae > Rhizomys > Rhizomys pruinosus. The sequence continues at coordinate 8,363,803 of VZQC01007142.1, read as the reverse complement.
AGAAAAGGGGCACAGGTGGATGAGATGCAAAACAGTCTATTTTCTCTGGAGCTGTTGTCTTGGTCTCTAGTCAATTCTGGCTGTTTTCTTTCATGGGCTGCCAGCTTGTCCAGGCATAACCTTTCAATCCTACTAATGAAGCACACGCAATTAGATATATAGGTATTTAAACAGTATAATATATAGCCTTTCGGTCCTACCAATGAAGCACTCGCAATTGGATATATAGGTATTTAAACATTATGGGTGGTGCCACCCTGGGCAGGTTGTTGTGTACGGTGTAAGAGGGCTGGCTGGGCATGAGCCAGGGGAGCAAGCCAGTAAACAGCATTCCTCCATGGCCTGTGCTTCAGCTCCTGCCTCCAGGTTCCTGCCCTGAGTTCCTGCCTTGGGCTCCCTCAGTGATGAACTGTGACCCAGGAGATGTGAGCTGAATAAACCCTTTCCTCCCCAAGTTGGTGTCGGTCAGAGTGTTTTGTCACAGCGATGGAAGACAAACTAGAACAACTCCTTTTCATTGTTAATATTTAACTTGAATTTTTATTAAAACATGAATTTCATATTTTAACGAGGTCACTCTGTTTTTCCATACATGTATATGGTTTGGATCTATCATAAGCAATTTCTCTTCTCCCTTTCTCCTTGGCACCCATACCCTTCCCCAGAAATCATTATTCTACCTTGAGGCCAAGTGATTTTAGTTTCCAAATTAGAGACCATTCTGTATTTGTCTGTCCTTCTGAATAATTTTACTTAATGTCCTCCAATTGCATCCATTTTGCAACAAATGATAATAATGAGTTCTAATTATAATTGAATGATACTCCATTGTGTACATATCACATTTTCTTTATCCATTCATCTGTTGATGTGCACCCAGGCTGATTCAATACCTTTAAAAATGTTATATTTATTATTTTTGTTTTATGTGTACAAGTGTAGTGCCTGGATGTGCGTAGGTGCACCCATGTTGTGCAGTGCCTACAGGGGTCAAAAGAGGATGTCAGATCCCATGGAACTGGAGTTACAGATAGCCACCGTGTATGTGGTTGCTGGGAATTGAACCTTGGTCCTCTGCAAGAGCAGCCAGTGCTCTTAACCACTAAGGCTTTTCTCCAGCCACTGGTTGAATATCTTAGCTATTGCAATTGTTTTTTTTGCAATAAATGTAGGCAACCATGTGTTTCTTTGATACACTGACTGCAGTTGCTTTGGCGATATACTCAGGAATTGGACATTTGGGTAATTCTGTAGATTCTATTAGGACTTTGACATCATCCACACCATTCTCTATAATGGCTGCACTAATTTGCAACCCCAATAAGACCCAAGAAAAGCTCCTTTCCCTCCACATCCTCTCCAGTTAATAGCCATTCCACTATGGTGACATCCAATTCACTGTAGTTCTGATTTACATTTCTCCCCAAAATACAAATGACATTGTATATTTTCATATATCTGGTAGCAATAACTGTTTATTTTGAAAAAAGTGTTAATTTAGAACATACACACATAAGATCATCTGTGTTTTGTTGTTACTATTGGATTTTCTGATATAACCTGAATATTAATTTTCATATGACTAAATGTCAAATAGTGTTTCACATTCTGAATTTTGTTTTTTAGTCCCTTGACATTTTGCCTTGCTTTTTGTTGTTACCATTAGGTTCATATCCAATTTTTCAATTCTGCTTTTGTTTCTTATACTTTGGGGCTCCTATAAAAATTATTTCCTGTACCAATGTCTTCAATTGTTTCCACTCTTTTCTTTTCCTAGAATAGCTCTTATATTAAGTCACTGATTTAAGTTGATTTTTTATAAATTTTTTTTTTATTATTTATTTTTGTATGTGTATGAATGTATTGTCTGCATGCAGGTCTGTGCACCCGTGTCGTGCAATGCCGCGGAGTTCAGAAGAGGGTCTCGGATTCCCCTGGAACTGGAGTTCTCCTGGAATTGGAGTTACAGACGGTTCTTAGCCGCCATGTGGGTGCTGGGGATCGAACCCGGGTCCTCTGCAAGAGCGTCGGTGCTCTTAACCGCTAGGCTATCTCTCCAGCCC
>VZQC01007142.1:8208230-8361588 GCA_009823505.1 Rhizomys pruinosus | reverse complement strand
CTGTGACAAAACACTCTGACCGACACCAACTTGGGGAGGAAAGGGTTTATTCAGCTCACATCTCCTGGGTCACAGTTCATCACTGAGGGAGCCCAAGGCAGGAACTCAGGGCAGGAACCTGGAGGCAGGAGCTGAAGCACAGGCCATGGAGGAATGCTGTTTACTGGCTTGCTCCCCTGGCTCATGCCCAGCCAGCCCTCTTACACCGTACACAACCACCTGCCCAGGGTGGCACCACCCATAATGGGCTGGGCCCTCCCACATTGCTCTACCATCAAGACAATACTCCACAGATGTGGCCACAGGCCAGTCCAATGGAGCCAATTCCCCAATTGAGGCTCCCTCAACCCAGGTGTGTCAAGTTGACACTAAAGCTATTCAGCACAGGAGTCATTACAAGAAATACCGCTACCGTGCAAAATACCTTGGGACTTACTTGAAAAATTGTATGTTAACAAAATCAACATGAAACAGAACTTTCTGGACATACAACTTACCTAAGTTGAATAAAGAGACCAAAAACCATTAATAGACCAATAAGAAGATTGAATCAGTAAGTAAAAGTTTATCAGCAGCCAGCTCACATTTTTTTTCTCATATGTTGATCTAGAACTGGAATATTTGTTATTGGGGACTTTGTGTGTGAGGGTGGGTTGGGTTAAAAGTGGATAACAAAATTGAAATACAAATTATAAAGTAGGAGTCAGACACAGGTGAATATCCCCACACCAGTGAACAAAAATTCAAGCAAATGGAAAAAGTAAATGATAAAGTATAAATGGTCAAGTTCCAACAGTAGAAATCCAGTCACTTATCAACAGTGAGTAAATCACTCAGTAAACTTGGAAAGTGCTAATGTCCCTATTGAATATATAGAAATGTTCTTTTCCATATGTTGTTGGTTAGTATAAACTAGTTCGTTTTAAGGTAACAACAGATAACTATGATTCACTATGCTTTTCAATAAGCTGGAAGGAAGGATTTTTTAAGATTTTGCATAAAGAAATGAAAAATATTAGCAGAAATAGATCTGTTAACCTAATGTAAACAGTGCACAATGTAACATGAATTGGAAATATCACATAGTACCCCATTAATATTTGCACTACTTTTATAGTTTTACATGCCAGTTCAATAAGCTTAAGTAAAAGCAGTTAATCTGACATTTCTTTAAATTAAATGCATATCATCTTGACACAACATCACTATGAGAATCTGGTCTAGAGGGACAAGCCCATTGCCCTATGTATATGGTTCTATTTGTCCATGAAGATAGTCATTGAAACATGGTATATAGTGGACATAGAAGTTGTGGAGGAAGAACTCTAAATACCTAAATAGGGTAATTTTTACACTCATTCTATTGTTAATATAAAGTGGGATTGATTTTCAGTCTTTCCCCTAAAATTCATAATACCTTTTTTCCCTAATTAGGTCCAAGTCAATAGTACTGTAGTAGCTCTATGTTAAAAAGTCAAGCTGTGGAGCTGGAGAGATGACTCGGTAGTTAAGAGCACTGTCTGCTCTTGCAGAGGACCTGGGTTCAGTTCCCAGCACCCATATGGTGGCTAACAACCATCCCTAATTCCAGGGGGCTCTGATGCCTTCTTCTGACCTATGGGCATGACATCCATAGGTGTATTTACACACATGCAGGCAATCCACTCATACACATAAGATAAAAATAATTAAAAAGTGAAGATATAAGAATGTGTATAATTTAATGCATTCAAATCAACATGGAGGAAGGTGAGGATGAGTGTAAACCAAGCTGCTTACACTAGTCACTTTATCAGAACAGGTAGCAAAGAAGGTGGCTGATAAAATTCCCGATACAGTTTTACCTTTTTTGTGTTTCTGTATAAAAAAAAAACCATAGATTTTTTTCTCTCATTAAAATAAGTAGTTTGGGGGCGGAGAGATGGCCTAGCAGTTAAGAGCGCTGACTGCTCTTACAGAGGACCCAGGTTCGGTCCCCAGCACCCACATGGCGGCTGAGAACCATCTTTGACTCCAGTTCCAGGGGAATCTGACACCCTCTTCTGACCTCCTTGGCCTTGCATGACACGGGTGCACAAACCTACATGCAGACAGTACACTCATACACATAAAAAAAAATTAAAAATTAAAATAAATAGTTTGGCTCTCAGTTGATCTGATGCCCATTTTTCAGAGCTTTTAATTTAGAAAAAAGCAAATCCAAACTGGTATGAAATGCAACATCTCGGTTTAAAAACTCCTATGAATTCTTCAGCTTTGTCTTCCAAATGTTAATGTTTTGACACATTGACTTTATTATTGTCTCTTTGAAAGTATTTATTCTGAGCCAGTTGAGAGCGAGTTGTAAAACGTGATGGTTAGTATCCTCAAATACTTTACTCTTTCTTTCCTAAGAGAGTCCTTCTCCTATGGAAGCACAGAACCACAGCTACTAAATTAACAGTGACAAATCAAGATCATATTCATCATATTCAAATTTCACTAATTTCTTTTTAGTCCATTTTTTCAATTCAGAATTAAGCAAAGGATAAAATGTATTTCAGTGTAGGATCTCTTTACTCACTTTCAATCTGAAATGGTTCCTTGACACATTCTTTATCTTTCATGACCCTGACAGTTTTGAAAAGTACAAAGCAGTTATTTTCTGAAATGCCCTTCAACTTGGGGTAGTGTGGCATTTCCTGGTGATTATATTTGGCGGTTACATCACAGAAGTTTATCTCTGTGGAGCATGTCATGAGGCAAGACTGTCAATTTGTCCATTGCCAGTGATGTCAACTTTGATCAGCCAGTGCAGTAACTGACCTTAACCACCAAATTCTTTTTTTCTTAGTAATTAATGGCATGTAGTGGACACTTTGAGAATACATAAATACAGTATTTTCTATTATTCATTCATGCTTTAAACATTACCATGATTTGCAAATCATAATTCCATAACTTCTTTTTAAAATATTTTTATTTATTTATGTGTATTATGTGTTGCTGTGTGGGGATTTGTGCATGTAGGTGTAGGTGCTGCAGAAGGCCAGAAGAGAGCATCTGACCCCCTGGAGCTAGTTACAGATGGTTGTGAGCCACCCAACGTGGGTGCTGGGAATTGAACATAGGTCCTCTGGAAGAGCAGCAACTGAAGTGTCTCTCCATTTTTTGTTTGTTCATTTGTTTGTTTGTTTGTTTTTGAGATAGAGTCTTTTTGTAGCACCAGCTGGCCTGGAATTCATTATGTAGTTCAGGCTGGCCTTGGTCTTACAGGGATTTGTCTGCCTCTGTGTCCTGAGTGCTAGGATTAAAAGTGTGCACCACCACATCCAGCCTTCACCATCATTTCTTACACAAGAGCTGGGATTTGGCTGTAAGGAATTACATTTAACTTGCATTAAACTTAGGTTTTATTATATATATATATATATATATATATATATATCAGCATAGAAACAAATCCTATTTGTACTATGGGTTTTAAATACTTTAAAAATTATTTTTAATTGTATGTCTGTGTGGCTGTCTATGTGGGTGCATATGCACATGAGTGCATGCACGAGGAGGCCAGAGGCATCCAATCTCCCTGGAGCTGGAACTATAGGCAGTTGTGAGCCACTGATGTGGGTGCATGGAGCAGAACTCTGATCCTCTGCAAGATCAGTATGGGCTCTTACATAGCATCCTTTCTGTGGTCCCACTGGGTTTTAATCTGATACTATCATTTTTAAACTTTATGCATAAATTTCCCCTTAGTGTAAGAGACACATGCTGGCTCCTGCTGATCTTCAATAAATCCCTTCACATTTTGAACATTCCATTATTTTCTTGCAGAAAGATGCTACAAATTCACAATACATCTTCCCTTTACTATCTGTAGATGGAGGCAACAAACTGGCTTCCAGTCATTAAGAAAAAAAATATATATAATATATATATATAATCAGCATAACATGAACATAGCTCTCTGGAGGAATAGAGTGAATCACCTTTAAGACCCAGGAGACTGGGGTGCTTGTACTCTGAGATGAATGGCATGGTCTCGTTTCCTGTTGAATCATGACAGCGTCTGGACAGAGGGTCTCTACAGGGCTCCCAGCATCTCTCACATTTCCTTAGTTTGCTCAGTTGCCTGTTAGTGATAGGAAGGGCTGGGCATACTATCCTTTATGAACATTCCTCACCCATAGCAACCTGCTGAGATGGTGTTGAACAATACCTTGGTCTTGGCTATCTCAGCATGCACAGGTAGGGGTTAACTGAAAGTGGTTTTGTTTGGATCTGGCCATGTCCCACTCACCGGCACTCCTGGACCAGCCCTATAGCTGAAGGTGGATTTAGGAAGGGGAAGCTATGGATTTGATTCTCCCTACAGAGACACGTGGTTAGTGGGAGCTGTGTACAGTTTTGTCTCCCTCAGCCTGAGATCCTGCTCCCTGGGAGGTACTACCAGAACCAGCAGAGAAATATCACTGTTCTTCTTGGAAGCTCACATTTGCACTGTGTCCCCTCTTGTCTGTAGTGAACCTCCTTGTCCCATAAGGACAACAGTGCTATGCTCACAAATAGTTAACAGGCCCCTGACTCTTGGCTTACTAAGAGTTAACAAACCTCTTTGGACTTCATTAATATAGAGGTTTGAGTAAGGGGTAGTGTGCTCAAAGGATGCTGGGAGCAGACTGATTAGACAGCTGTGCCCAGAATGCCAGGGCAGGTGGGTAGCCCGCCTTTATGCTCCTGCATACATCTAGGGAGGCCTGTTACTGGGCCGGTGGCCATGACCTTGGGAATGCGCTGTTTTCTTATTATTATGATGGGAAAGTTCCTATGCACTTTGTAGTCCCATGAGTTTTGTGTACTGCATGAGTACTTATCACCTGTAAACTCTGTGTGAACTTCAAACACTGAGCTTCCAAGAGGCAGTGAAAGAAAGCGCTGTTGAATGGCTCAAGCCGAAAGTCCCTTGGTTTCAGTTTTTGGGAATGGATACTGCAGCAGTCTCTCTATATGGCACCAGAACAGGGACAGTTTGAAGCATAGGAAAACTCCCAAAACTCTGGAGAAAAATGGAGCTCTGGTAAGCATGTAAGGGGCAGGACACCAGGGTAACTTTGGGACAAGCTAAATGCAAAGAGGAGGATTGCACATGTGTGTACCACAGGATGCTTAAAGCATTGGGAGTTAAAATGAAATGAAAGAATTTTTATGAGTTTTCTAAATATGTAGATAAATATTTTCATTGCCTCTTTAAGGTATGCTGCACTTGTATCCTGCCACGCCTGTGTGTGAGCACCAAGGAAACAGTGCTGTAGTTGCTCTAATGGCCATTCCTCAGTCAGCATTTGGGCCTATGCTACTGACTATTCAGAAGGCAAGTACTTCAGACTCTCATTATTACCAGTTCTGCCAATGTAAAGAGACTCTCGCTAGTTGCAGAACTAGCATCATCAGTAGCGGAAGATTCTGTCTCCCACCCCAGAAACTGATAGGGACTGACATTCCCACTATAGGAGCAGCCATAGAGAGAACACCCAACACCCTCTGCTGTCTACACTAGGCAGTCCTGAGCTGCTGGAATGTCCACAATCTTTGGAAGGCCCCCAGGGACTGTAGCTCAGTCTGATTCTGACAGTTTATACTATGTCCAGTATCACTAATCAAAGGCAAAGAATAGAAAGGGAAAGTTCACTGTGACGCCAAGGTAGAACACAACCAACATTACATAAAAGCTGTCATCCCAAGATATGTTTAGAAGAAAGCTGTTTACTACTAAGGCTATGTAATAAGAATGGTCGATAGCGTATCACGAAGAATGAAAATAAGAAGGATGAGGCTCCACCAAAGGGTAATTCTGTAAAATAGATTCAAGAGATATAAAAATGAATGAAATGCCTGACCAGAAATTTAATAGAATTATTTCAAAAGTGAAGTGAGATAGAAGATAATACAGGGAGGCAATGAAACAAAATTAGGAACACACAGCACACGCAGAAGAAATTAGCAAAGAAACAGAAACTCTCTATAAAGGAACATTTAAAATCCTAGAAATGAAAAAAAAAAATCAGTCAGATAGAAAACTGAGTTTCTGAAAGCCTAAAGAATGGAACAGAATAAGAAGAAAGTCTATTTGAACAAGAAAATAGGGTTTTAGAAGTAATCTCTGCCCACTCCCCCAAAAGAGAAGTGAAGAAAACATAAGAAAAAGAACATGTGAGACCATTATGACACCATAACATGATCAGAAACCACGTCTGGAATAGCTAAAGGTGTTGGCAAAAAGTTAATTTAGAACATAAAAACCTATTCAATGACAGAACAGAAAACTTCCCCAATCTCAGGAAAGACGTGGACTGCAGATACATGAGGCTTACGCAACCTAATATAGACCCGATCCAAAAGACCTTCAGTACAGCATAGAGAGTAAAACCAGGGAAAGGACAAGAAAAATGATACTAAAATCTGTATGGAAAAGCAATTTGGGGTGTACACACATAAACCTAGTACTTGAGACACAGAGGCAGTTAGATCATGAGCTTTAATCTAGCTTGAGCTACAAGGTGAGATCCTGATTGACCAAACAAGCACATCTGCACGAGAAAAGCACCAGGTCACATTCAACAGCCTCCCCACTCAAGTAACAGTAAATTCCTCAGCAGAAATTCTACAAGCTAGGAAGAATCGGAATGGTGTACTGCAGGCAAGATTACTGCACCCAACATGGTTAGCCTCCAAAAAGGAAGAGAAATATATTCTATGATAAGCAAAATCCAAGGAAATTTGTGAGCACTGGCCTTAAATAACAGGCTTTTTTCTTTTTAATTTTTTTTAATTTTTATTTATTTCTGTATGTGTATGAATGTACTGTCTGCATGCAAGTCTGTGCACCCGTGTCGTGCAATGCCGCGGAGGTCAGAAGAGGGTCTTGGATTCCCCTGGAACTGGAGTTCTCCTGGAATTGGAGTTTCAGACGGTTCTCGGCCGCCATGTGGGTGCTGGGGATTGAACCCTGGTCCTCTGTAAGAGCGGTCGGCAGTCTTAACTGCTAGGCCATCTCTCCAGCCCCAAAATAACAGGCTTAAAGAGACTTCTACAAACAGAAGCGAAAGAAAATAACTCCCATTGTGAAAGCCCGTGAAAGAATAACTCCTACTAGACTACAAGATACACAAAAGAGAGACAGAAGACCCTAAAGCCTTCTAAGTACAATGAGACATCAAACCACAGGGAGAAACAGGATGAGAAGAAAGACAAAGATTATTAAAAAATAACTAGAAGAAATTCTAGTGTCAGGAATGCCTTTACCTGTCAGCAATAATCCTGAATAAGAGCAGACTACATTTTCCAGCTGAACGATACAAACAGGAGCTGGGGTATGGCTCAAACAGTAAAATGCTTGCCCAACTTTCATCTTCATGGATTCAATTCCAGCACTTGGAAGGCGGAGGTAGGAAAATCGCAAGTTTGAGGTCATCTTGGCTACAGAGTGAGATTAAGTCCAACTTTGTCTCAAAATAACACAAGCAGAAATAAAAGCCACACACACACACACACACACACACACACACACAGTCTAAAAAATATAGACAAGCTTAATGGATTTAACAACAAAACAAAAACACAAGACCGTGAGCAACATCTTGACAGAAGTGCCACAAAATACTCCAGGAAAGGATGGTTTCATCTTTAAACAGTGCTGAGAAACTGAATATCCACCCGCAGATGACTGAAATAGCCTTTATCTTTCATCACACAAAATCAACTCAAAGTCAAACACTAAAATGGGAGATCTGAAGTAGAAACTGTGGAAAGCATGGGAGAAGAGCTCAGGGTGCTGGTATGGGCACCCAACGCAGGAAACAGAAACAAAAAGTGAAGACTTGGATGTCTTTAACTAAAGACTGCACAGCAGGGGGCCATTATCAACAGTGTAAAGAGTCTACACACAGAATGGGGAAAATATTTGCCAACTATTCACCTGACAGTTAATATCTAGAATATATGAAGCATACAAAGAATGCAACAAAAATAATAAGCCCCCCACATAAACCAATTCAAAAATGTCCTAGTGATCTTAATAGACATTGCTCAAAAGAAGAAACCTTAATGGTCAAATGTAAAATAATGCCAATGAGCATCACCAGCCTACAGGGAAATGCAAACTGAAACTATCCTGCAATACTTGGTCACCACAGTCAGAGTGACAGCAACAGAACATCCTGGAGACATGACACTCACAAAGCTAAAACAGGTGAACCACTTGGATCTAGCTTGTCCACTCTTCATCCATGCCCCAAGGAAAGGAAATCAATGGAAAGAGATTCATACCATGCATGCCTACGTTTGTTGGCACAGTGAAGAATCAGCTTAGATGTTCAACACGTGCATGGAAAGAGACCATGTGATATGTACACAGTAGTTAGTACTGTATTCAACCTTAAAAAGAAAGAACCATGTCAATTTTCAGTAGGATGCATGGGATTAGAGATTGTTTTAAGTAAAATAACCCAGAAAGGCAAGCAGAGCAGGAAGTGTTGCTTGTGCGGGGTGCATTGAGTAGGAAGCTTGGAAAGGGCCCAGGTAACTTAAGTGCCTGGAATAAAAATAGTTACATGCTATTTTAGTGAATAAATGGATAGATGAATGAAACAATGAAAAATGGCAATCAGTTCTGCCTGACAGACAATGCCTGAGGAATATATTTGTCGACGTTGATAATTTTCTTTATCACTTACTTAACCTCAGAAGACTAAAATGTATGCTTGAATACCTCAGCCATCAAAAATTAGTCTTTTCATCACATTCAAGAATACCCATGTACATATTTGAAACATTACAGTATTTTTTTTTCATAATGCTTTTTAGAATGAAAAAGAGGAGTACCAAGTAAACAGGAGACACCTCTCTAATAGTTTTAACCAGGTCTAGATCCAGGTAAATCAAATTTGTTTCTAAAGACCTTGCCCTAAGTCTTTAAAATAAGACTAGCCATATTCTCTTAGTGAACATGACCTTTGCTGACATTCTCAATGACTGCAATGTGCCCTTTTACTGCACAGCGTGTCTCCATAGCACAGCACTCTTCTAACATTCTGCCATTTTGTAATGTCTGCTTTCCATGTAAGCTCACCAGCTTGGTGACAGTGGTAGAGTCACTGCTCCTGTTCTGTCCTCGGGGTCTTCAGAGCACCTGCAATGTAACAAGGCACCAACCAATACTAGTTGGATGAAGGTTTATATACTTCATCTCATTACATGTATTTTCTCAGTTTTTTATCAGACAGAATGGCGGCATTGCTCCCTCTCCATTTAGCAGTTCAGATCCTAGCGGTTGAGACAAAAAGGTTTACCCCGGGTGACTGAAAATGTCAGAGGCTGATTTAGATTTTCTAGTTCGTCTTACTGTCATTTGTTGACTACAAGGGATCTGAGAAACATTAAATAGAATTTCACTAAATAATTAAAATGTAGGGGTGGGTGAGATGACTCAGTGAGTAGAGGTGCTGAGTACCAAGGCTGATCACCTGAGCTTGATCCCCCGGAACCCACATTCACATGGTAGAAGGAGAGAACTGATCCCAGTTTTTAAAAGAACTAAAATATAGATGAGACGTTTACCATATTCCATATTTCCTCCTTCCATTGATAGTTTGCTGATAAAAACACCTGGCAAAAGACAGAGATGAGAAAGCCAGCTAGGTAGGCAGTGTTAAAGAAGGTTTTAATTCATGAGTGAGATGAAGTGGGGGATGAATAATTAAACAATAAAAGGAATCAAGAAGAAAGCTCAGCAAAACGTCATCTTGACCTCCATTCATAGAAAAATGGGCTGTGTTTCTACTGAACTTGCATCCTCTGGCGCGTCCTACCTGTGGGTCCATCCCCTATATTCATCTTTTAAAAATTGTCATAATTACTTGTTAAGTAGTTGTAATATCCCCCCAAATTTTAACATGATTAGACAAAGGAAGGTCAAACTACTGACAGGCTCAGGACCCAGCCCTGTAATCATGGGAGAAAATGATATCCTGTCCTTGATAGGAGCAAAATAAACACATGTGAGGCAAATCTCCAGATGACAACATTAAGAAGGAAAAGGAGATTTTGGAAAAATATTGACATATTGATAAAGAATGCTTCATTTAAAAGGATATTGGGGGCTGGGGATACAGCTCAGTGGTAGCATATTTGTCTTGCATGGTTCAATTCCCAGCATTATAAAAAATAAAAATATAAGGATAATGACTTTAAAGTATTCATTGTGCTTTTAGGTCCCTGAAATAAACCTTGGGTGACCATCCATTTGAATTCACAATTTTCTACCAAGATGGTAGGTCAGTACATCTCTTGACTGTTCTTTTAGAACAGGTCTGCCTTGAAGCTCATCGAATCTGTGTTGGTGAGTTTCAGTGCCTAGTGAGGCCCTTGTTTCTTCTAGGGCTTAGAAGCAAACAATGCATCTAAGACAGGTGATGGTGAAGAATTCTGAGGACAAGTGTGAAACCTGTACATAGCATGTGAGCTCCTTGTCTTAAGCCTACACTGCCTTCATGTTTTGGAGAAATCGTACTCTGTTGACTTTGGTGACATTTAGATAAACATGGCTCAAAAAAGAAAGGCAAGAAAGGAAATTCAAGAAAACACAAACACAGCATGGATATTAAGGCCTGCCACTGCCATTTCCCATGGTTCTTAAAGGCATTGCAGATGCGCGATTGGGAGGGGCAGCTTTCTGAGGTTCCCCCTTAATAATGCAGCAATAAGGAGCAAATTTGATGTAAATCACATCGACGAGTTTTCCCCTGATCCTGTCGATTTGTCAAAACACACTCATGGAAAGGCACAAATAAAAACAACTATTTTCTCTGTGTGACTAGGATGGCATGCTTTGGGGGTGGTGGTTGCCTGCAGAGCCAGTGCCTGTAAAGCCCTGTCAGAGGTTCTCCTGGAGTTCTGTGAGACAGCCTGCTTGCACCATCTCTGTCATGTTTGGCTCTGTTCTGTGTGAGGCTCTCTTCCAGTTAAGGATTTAAAGCTTGCTCTCATGTACACAGAGAATCCGATTTATATCTTTGTACCACAAAATGAAGCAATTATTTTGTCCTCCAATAGATTCTGCTTCCTCTACACTGGTCCCAGCACTACCCACTGCTGTCGGCGAGGCAGTGACACTAGGGTAAGCATCATTAAGTAGAGGCCTGCTGATACTGACCATTGATCCCGCAGCTAGCTCAGGTGCATTTGGACACAGCATTTTCTCCCTCTGCTCTTTACTTCTCTCCAGGGATAACCAATCAGTGGAAACGGCCCTCATGCCTAGCGTTTTAAGAAACAGAGAGCAGTTTGATTTCAATTGCCAACCTGTCCACTACCTCGGTAAATCAAATTTCAACCTCCCAAGGGCAAAAAGAACATGCAATGCTCTAATGCACCATGGTGCCTGTCTGTACATGGAGGAGCATGTGCATTTGTGTGTGGGGGGGGGCACTGTGTGCATGTATGTACCTCTTTGCATGTCTGTGCATGTCGGGGGAGCTGTGTACACACATATACCTCTGCGTGTGGGCATGCACACATACACGTTCAATGCATTCTGAGATCTGATCTTTCCATATGTTAAACCATAGGAATTGTTACAGTAATTAAAGATGAGGAATTCAAGTATACTTGCCCTCTAGATGTGAAATTGGTGTACTTTGAACATAACCGTTTTCTCCCCAAAGGATACAAAGAATTATATATACATCAGCAATGCAACTGAGTAGGCTTAATTTGACCCACGTTCTTAGAGAAACCATGTTACCCCTCCCTTGATGAGAGTTTGTGACAAATAGTAGAAAAATGGGATTTTTGAACATTTGTATCTCTGTAAAGTCATAAACCTGTTATGCTGATTTAATAAAGTTTCCTGTTAAAAAAATAATTTTTCCCAAGTGAATGCTAATTTGCTAAATTCAAACCACCAGCAGTGGTACCAGGGGTAGAGCTAACCCTGTGGTGACCCCCTGGACACGCGGGGGTGAAACACCAGTGTCTTTCCCGCTCATCGAGGCTTCTATCATCCATTCTCTAAATGCATCACCTGCACAGGGCTCCAAGGTTGTTTCCCCTCAGTGCTCTACAGACACAACAATTTCACTGTCGAGATCCAGCAGCTCAGCTTTCTATGTACTCTGATACTGTGGTACCTGTCTTTAGGGAATTGAACGAGTTTTGAATTTTATAGGACAGTAATTTTCATATTTAGGGCATGTGCTGGATAGCTTTAGTGCCAACTTGACACACCTGGGTTGAGGGAGCCTCAGTTGGGGAATTGGCTCCATTGGACTGGCCTGTGGCCACGTCTGTGGAGTATTGTCTTGATTGTTGAGCAATGTGGGAGGGCCCAGCCCACTATGGGTGGTGCCACCCTGGGCAGGTTGTTGTGTACTGTATAAGAGGTCAGGCTGGGCATGGGCCAGGAGAGCAAGTCAGTGAACAGCTGAATAAACCCTTTCCTCCCCAAGTTGGTGTCGGTCAGAGTGTTTGGTCACAGCAATGGAACAAAAACTAGAACAGGGCATGTTACGCCACTTAAGAAAAAAAAAACAGAGACTCAAAGATAAGATTGCCTTTAAAATATAAAGCACAGAGGCTGGAGAGATGGCTCAGCAGTTAGGAGCACTTGGCTGCTCTTACAGAGGACCTGGGTTTGAATCCCGGCACCTACATGGCGGCTAACAACCATGCGTAACTCCAGCGCCAGGGGGGGGTCTCGCACCCTCTTCTGCCCTCTGCAGGCAGTGCAAGATATGGGTGCACTTACATGCAGGCAATACACTCATACACATAAGACAAAAATATAAGAAATTAAAAAAATAAAATATAAATCACAAGTCATTGTACAAAATCATTGCCATTATGAATCCCAAAGTTACTTTGGCTATGGAAATAAATAAAAATGACCTATAATTCAGAAGGAAATAATAAAAATGACCTATAATTCCGAAGGCTGATTCTAGGAGCCCCTTTTTTTTTTTTTTTTTGTCTGAAATGGTAACTTTTATTTTTATTTTTATTTTTTTTTTTTGAGACAGGGTCTCCCTGTAGCCCCAGCTGTCCTGGAACTCACTCTAGACCAGGCTGGCCTTGAGCTTACAAAGATCTGCCTGCCTCTGCCTCCCGAGTGCTAGGATTAAAGGCATGTGTCACCACGCCCGGCTCTAGGAGCCCTCTTATCTTCTCTTTACCCGAAAACTTTTCCCTCTATGGGAACTAAATATTGTCCAAGTAAACTTACAAAAATTAACCTAGAATGTAATTTATTCCCTTCACATTCATGGCACATATCTTAAGTTCCAGGGGATTTTTTTTTTATTCCTTGGTGCTTCATAACAGGGGCTTCTATTTTGTCATTCTTCTAAGCATCTCTGAACTCCACTCTTGATGATACAATATTTAAGTAATTGTATGGTTTCTATTATGATTTGCCTGTATTTAACTCATATATAGTGGTCCATTGACTTCATTAGAATGGAGTCTATGGGATGATTTTGGAGAGTAACTGCCAAAATACTGTATTTTTTTTTCTAGAAATGGCTAATTTTAACTCTTATTTTAATTCTATCTATTAAGGTGAAAGTGTTCAGTTTGAGCACAGTGATGGTCAACAGGTCACACAGCTGTAAGGACATCCTCCATGGAAGGAGGATGGAAGAATGGAAGCTGTTTGCTTCCTCGTATCAATAACAGAAATTGCAACTTCACGTTTCCAAAGATATATTCTTATGATCTTTAGTTTACATGAATCACTAGTCTTTTAAGCTAGTGATTTTTCAACCAGTAAGGTTTTGTACACACACACACACACACACACACACACACACACACACACACACTATACCACATACCCCTATTATTGGCAATATCTAGAGAAAGGTTCTATTATCAAAACCAGAGACAGGGTGTGTATGGAGGAGCCACAACGGAGCCTCCAAGAAGGGATATCCAGCCCCCATAGTCAATAATGTAGAAATTAAGAAATCCCCATGAACAGTAGAGAGACATAAAATTGAGAACTAAGTTGACTTCAAACATGAAAATAATACTGTCTATAAAAATGACTTGGGTGAAAACTATGAATTATGTACTAAACAATAGTTTCTGTATTTGTTCTTGAAAGGAAATTATCCTTTACTGAATTCAGATCAAAGGCTGATTCTTTTTTTCTTAATTTTTTTAAATTTATTTTTGTATGTGTATGAATGTACTGTCTGCATGCAGGTTTGTGCACCTGTGTCGTGCAATGCCGCGGAGGTCAGAAGAGGGTCTCTGATTCCCCTGGAACTAGAGTTCTCCTGGAACTGGAGTTACAGATGGTTCTTAGCCGCCACCTGGGTGCTGGGGATCGAACCCAGGTCCTCTGCAAGAGCAGTCAGTGCTCTTAACCACTAGGCTATCTCTCCAGCCCCAAAGGCTGATTCTTTAAGTCATCTATCTGTAAGGATCTTTGTCTTCTCCCTAACTAATTTTACTGTAAATTAGGATGCATTTCTACAAGGAGATATAGCATGGTTGGGAATTCGTCACGTCTTCTCCCTAACTAATTTTGCTGTAAATTTGGATGCATTTCTACAAGGAGATATAGCATGGTTGGGAATTCGTCACTAAAGACAAACTGTTAAAAATAATTTTTGTTTCCACTAAGTCGACTGGATTCCATTGGTGATAACTTACGATGATGGAATTTTATTTCTTAATAAGTAAAAACCAGTGATTTTGTATAAAATCCAAAAATAAATTATACTTTTAAAGTCAACTAATGAAAGCATATGTTTAATTTCTTGCTTTTTGTGACCTAAAGTCAGCCAGTATATGATCTATGTATCTAGTTGAGGTTCTGTGTAGTAGATTATAAATAACCAACTTGGGGCCGGGTGTGGTGGTGTACGCCTTTAATCCTAGCACTTGGGAGGCAGAGGCAGGCAGATCTTTGTGAGTTCAAGTCCAGCCTGGTCTACATAGTGAGTTCCAGGACAGCTGGAGCTACAGGGAGAACCTGTCTCAAAAAGACACCCCCCCCCAAAAAAAATAACCAACTTGGCAAAAGCTGTCTGCCTTCAGTATTTGTTCTTTGTGCCACTATTATTTATTTATCTATTTATTTATTTATTTATTTATTTAATCAAATCTAGACCCATGTCTCCCCCCAACCCCCTACCCCACCAGAGCTCATGCATTCTGCCAAACATGCTTTTCATCTCTTTCTCAGTCTTTCTCAATATTCTCCATGTGGAAGTTGACTGTTTTGAGCAGAAATTCACTGTTTCAGTCAGTTCTTTGATGCAGTCCTTTCTGTTGTTGTTGTTGTTGTTTCCAGTATGCATCACTCCCAACTGCTTTGGACAAAAGCTCAAGGGGCCATTGTGCCACTATTTTTTATCTTTATTTAGTTGATTTCTAGCTATTTATCTGGCTCATTTCCTCTGGCAAGCTTTCCTAAGCCACATGGTAACATTGTTCACTCATTTCAAAACTAATTATTGAGTACTATTTTGTTTCAGTGGTAAATGAGGCAGTGTTACACAAATGGATGATATTTTGTGAAAGGTACATTTTGTAGCTAGAAAAATTGATGCAGAAGTTGTTTACCTTTATGATTCAGAATGATATAGCAGAAGGTAAGTGGCTTGACAAGAAGCTCTCTCCAGATCTTGCTCTTATGTATATAACAGTTTTCACCCAGCTTGGGAGTGTCAATCCCTTGACTGTTCATAACTTTTTGGTAAGAACTTAGTCCACAATATGCACTGTTGTAGCTTTAGCATTTAGCCCAGTGCTGGTTCAGAATGGCATTTTATAATATCGCATTCATTTTCTGTTGTTGCTGTAGTAAACAGAAAGATACAAATATATTCCCTTGCTGTTTTAAGATCAGAGCTCCCATGGGAGTCTTGCAGGGTCAGCCTGTCTGGCTTGGTCAGATGGTCTATTGCTCCTTCCGGAAGTTGTAGGGCAGTTTCCCTGCCTTTCTTGTTTCTAGATGTTTCCTGTTTCCTGCTTTCCATGGTTCCTGGCCAATTCTTCTATCTTGAAAGCCAGAGTGAGATATAGTGGGAGTGTGGATCTCCCTGCCATTTCTCTGATTCTGTAGCTACAGAAGGGCCTCTGCTTTCAAAGGCTTCTCCTGTGCTTAGCAGACTGGGCTTATCTAGGCTATTCTCCCCAGGTCAAGGCCCTAATTTTCATCCCATTGGAAGGTATGGTAACACATTCATAAAATCCAAGGGTTTGGAAATGAACACCTGTGGAGGATCTACCAAATACTTACTAAATAAAGACTCAATCACCTGATCTGATCAGCTTCTTAGCCGCTATGCTCCACTGCACAGCACCTCCTTTCCTAAGGGCTACTGGCCCATACTCCCTAGGAATCTCTTGTTTTGTGATTGGATCTCTGCCTCTGCTCATCATTACCCTACCATGTTGGACTCTGTCACTGATGAATGAAGGGTGCATAAGTCAGACTCAGGCCCTTCCCAATCATAGGTCATTAGGTTTCTGGTTAATGAACCTCTTTCAGACTTGACTAGTCCTTCTAGGAAAGAAAGCTCTTGCCTGAAGAAATTAGAGTTCCTGACTCTCCCAGTTTCTACCTTATAGATTCACCATGGTGTCATATATACCTGAGAGATATGAGTTTGCCTGTCCTTTGTGGATAGCCCTAAGCCTGGCTATTTCTTTTACAGATATTAGAATAAATCCTTCCTTTCACCAGAGTAACAAATCTGAGAATTTTCCAATAGAGCCATTAAAGGCCATGCAACACTGTTGTGTATGGTAACTGAAACTCTTGTGAACATTTAGGGTGATTTTATATTTTAGTTCCCATAATTGACCAATATCAAGCTCTCAATAATTTCAATGAGATTGAGTTGGTTGGAAAAAAAATTCTTTTGGAGGTCTGGCTAGAGTACAAGTAGTCAACCACCCACTTGCTGAAGAAACTGAGAAGAAACGTCATTGGCCTAGAGGCAGGCTTGTGTGGAATTGTTAACTACCCCTGTCAGTGAGCCACTCTCTAACCTTTGTTAATATGCTACTATGAGCAGTTATTCAAAGATGGTTCTGGAATCGTTCTGGATTGTCTATACAACGGACTGAGGCTAGGTACCCCTGTTTTGTTCCCAATGAGAATGGGGAGCTGGAAATCAACTCTCCCAAGCTTCAGGCCTTCCCCCTGGTAGATAAATATTCCAAGGGATCTGAGTTTCAGAATTGTTGGGAGGCGGGCATTTCTGGATGATTCATAAGCAGCTGGAACATCTCATCTATTCTCCAGTGGCCACCATCAAGGCATTCCCTCCTTCAGGCTTGCCTTGTAACAGGGCCCCACCTCATACAGGAAGGTAGAACAACAGTGATAGAGACTGGTATGATGGTGCCTTTAATCCCAGCATTTGGGAGGCAGAGGCAGGCAGATCTCTGTGAGTTCAAGGCCAACCTGGTCTACATAGTGAGTTCTAGTCCAGCTGGGGCTACAGGGAGACCCTGTCTCAAAAAAGAAATACAAAAATGTGTCAAGATTGCCATCTTGTTTGGAATGTGTTCAGGGTTCTGATGTGATATGTATAATGTACCTGCCAGACAGTTTTGCATAGAGAAAGTACCTAATAAAAAGACACCACATGAATATGTTGAAAAAAGAGGCCCATAAAACCCCATTTAGGTTTACATTTCATTGTAAATTTGTAAAATATTTAAATTTGCACTGTCCAGTCCTGGAAAACATGGGAAGGAAGGTTGAAAAAAGGACAGAGATGCTGGGAGCCGGGGGAGGCAGCGTGCTGCTCTTCCTGGTGTTGAGACATTGCTTCGGAGTTCACTTTCCATGCTCTGTCATCATCAGAACTAACACCATTCTCCTTTCATGAAGCTGGACAAATGCACAGTCCTGTTTATTCTTCCCCTAGCTTTGCAACACAGATCACGTCGCCTTTTCAAAAATGAAGGAAAACAGACTCTGAAAGGAAGTTAACTTCTTTCCAGATCAGTCATTAGTGAACAATACATTCAGAGTGTGAGCTTGGGTCCTTAATTTTCACCGAAGCCAAGTGGTGACTCTGCCATCTCAGCTAAAGCAACTCACTTTTCCATGTACCCACAAGTTAGAGCAAGGGCCATTTTTGCCTTCCACCTGAGCAAACGGAAGTGTGGTATTTCTGCCCATGAAATCATGGTTAGAGGCCAGCAGGATAACCCCAGCACTCAGAAAATGGAAGCAGGAGGATCCAAAGTTCAAGACTAACCTCAGTGACATGGCAAGTTTGAGGCTATCTGTTCTATATGAAGCCCTGTCTCAAAAAAAAAAAAAGTCATGGTTGTCCTGTTACTCTAGGAGTGCTGATCATTACCAGGGTGGGATTACTTGTCTCTCTCTGTATGCTGAGTGCTGAGTCCAAGCATGTAGGCAGTACTTATAGTTGTTAGTCTTAACCATGAAAATATTTACAAAACAAACAATGAAATGGCTATAGTTCTACCAAATTGTACAAGAGTATAATGAACAAATATTATAGTATTAGAATAAACAACCTTAAAATTAACTAAATATTTCTTGGGCTAGAAAAATGGTTCCATTGTAAAATGCAACCCAGGTTTGAACCCTAGCACCATGTAGAAGCTGGTCACAGTGTTGTGTGCCTATAATGATGTGGGCAAGTACAGGCTTGCATGTGCCAGCCATGAGCTGACCTACTCTCCCACTAATCCCTTCCTGAGCCCTCCCACAGAAGGGAACAACACGATGTAAAGGGTCTGGGATTGGCCACTAGGAGGTGATGTCACACTACCTATGTAAATGACATGTTGCATTGAATAAATCAGAATTGCACTCTCTGCCATGCGTCTCCGGGCCTTTACCAAAGTGACCCTGCATGCATACTCTCTCCATAGTCCAGTTCCATGGAACTGATATCTTCCCACATCTGGCGCCCAATGTGGGATGTACACAACTGATTGGCTATGAAACCAGCAGTTTTGTAGCTGCGTGTTGGCTGTGGAACCACCAGTTCCAGGAACAGCCATGGGCCAGTAGCCTTCCTCAACAGGCAATCCCACAACTGGTACCACAAATTCCAGCACAGGGGAGGTAGAGACAGGTGTGCCTCTGACTTGCCAGAGTTTAGCTGAATCCATGACCTCCAGGTTCAGAGAGACACACAAACACGGACACTATTTTCTTACGCCACTTCTTAGACAAAGATATTTATAATGAAATATTTACTTGCTTTTAAAAGTACAACTCTTTAAAATATGCAGCTAGGAAGAAAAAGAAACCTCATGTGTACTACTTGTTAACCTGAGGCCTCTACCACTATGAAATACCCAGGCTTCATACGGAGAGAACTGCAGTGGAAGCAGGGGTTCATTCATGCAAAAAAGGCTACAGTTGAAGGCCTAACCACACAGAGAGAGTGGAAAACGCTCAAGGCTTTGTTCTTGCCAAAAACATGCTACCACATATTAGTCATCAAAAAAAATATTGCTATATGCCTGGTATGGTGGTGCATGCCTTTAATCTCAACACTCAGGAGGCAGAGGCAGGTGTATCTCTGTGAGTTCAAGGCCAACCTGGTCTACATATCAAGTCCCAGGACAGCTGGGGCTATAGGAAGACCCTGTCTCAAAAAAAAGTATTGCTATAAGGAACACCTGTTTCTAAAATCCAGGAAACATCTACAAGAGCTCCCCCCAAAAACCAGTTGAAAATAATACTTTAAAGTCATTACTAAATGTTTTTTTCAGAATACCACAGAAAACTCTCCTTTTCAGAGTTCTGCAAACAAGCCTCCAGAGCATTAGGAAATTGATGTACTTATTTCTTCTCTCTGTCTTTTCTTATTTGATTGCTATAGTCTGTCCATTTAACCAACTTATATTTCATTGGTTATTGTCAAGGCTGTCTGTGAAGTCATCCTTAGCTATTACTGAATTTTTGCTGTCAAATTAAAAACATCAACATTGTAAATTTTAGTAAAAATTATGACAGTGAGCTCTGTGTCATCTGTCTTTGGAACATGCATGGTTTGCCAATGACTGATGTTATTACTTGCATCTTGGGGCTGCCATCCAGTTAATTCTGGCTTCATTCTCAAATCCTGATAATTTCTGTCTGATATTGGCACATTTCATTGCATCCATGACATGCACCAATTCCAGTGTACCTTTATTGCTCTGATTCATCACCGAGTTTATGCGTGTTGCTGACTCTGACATAATCTTGTCACAGAACAGTATTTTCTCTTAACTTCTCTGCTCTTTGGATTCCTTCCCTGAACAGGTGCAATGAGGAGGCTCTCTTTCCATTTGACCCAAGGCACTTCTGAGTTTGTAATTATGAGCCCTAGGACGGAGCCATGAAGAGCTACTACATCCCTGGCAGCATCCTTTGACAGTGTTAAACTATTCATACCTGTTTATTTGGAGCCTTCTAGCTGAAAGCAAGAATAGTTTCAATTTCCCCCAAAGGGCACTATGCTCTAGAACAATATCATTCTTGGCTTAAAACGGGACAAATATAATAACTGCATCTTTGCTGGCAATTATACCTTAGCTCTGTCTTGAGTATAGCAATAGACTTTATGTACTATGTGTCCCTCCAAGAAGAAAATCTCCTTCCTTGTGCAAAATTTTCTGGGACAGAGCAATTGTCTCCATTTTTTTAGTAAACAAAATAAAGCAAAAAATAAATTTAAGCTACCATCAAGTTAGCCTATTTGTCTTCAGTGAAATAAGTCTTCAGAGATTCATATTTAATATCTTTATAAAAATGAGAAATGGGACTTAGACTTAAAGCATAACTCAATAGAAAAAAAGGACCAGTTTTCTAAGCAGCAGCTTTTGGGGGTGGCTTTATTTATCAGAATGCTTCTGATAGCCATAGGCTGAGAGAATCTTCAGCAACAGTCAAAAATGATGGTTTATTTGTTTGACTAACCTGACAACATAGGAACATCATGGCTAGAAACGTTCTCTCTCTAAATTTAAGGAGCCAAAGATTTGCTGGCAAGCAAGTCCCATTGTTGAGATGCCTGCCTGCCCTGTCTTCTGTGTGCTCAGCAATCACCTCGATTCTGGCCCTTGCTTCATCCCAGGCAAGCCATGTCAGAGCACATCATGACATCCCTCTCACTGTGCTCCGTTGCTAAATCATCCTGTACGCAGCCGCGGGGAATAGGGGGAGACAGAACGGAGCTCCCAAAGAAAGAAATGCTTTTCTACCTGTCTGCTCTCCCTCGGCTGTTAGTGCCCATCCGGAAAGGATTTAAAGCGACTGTATACCAAATGGCAATAAACAAACAGAAGAAACTTTATTGATTTCCTCATTCTTTGAAGGGCTAAGAAGCAGCATAGGAAAATCTGAAACAGCAATATCACAGAGCTCAGTAAGACTGCTCTTAGAGCAGAACCAAACAGATGAGGGAATTTACAGGTCACCTGCTGCCCGGAGACCACTGAGCTTTGTGTATGTATTTCTGAATACGGAGAAGTTGAACTGGCAGGCATTTCATCTTTGCATTGCCAGGCAGGAAGCTGGAGGGGACCTGACTTCTTCTTTGATTCTTTCACTCATTTAGATCTGAAGTGCCATGCTGGCATTCTAAAAAAGTGTCCACAAGCCAATGTCAACCTCTCCTGATTGATAATCACATTTTTTTCAGCATCAATATTTCTAAAGAATCACTTTATTTCAAAATGTGAGTGAGGAGTTTGCAAAACGCTCCACCGCAGATTATACTCCTTGCTAAAGCACAGGGAATCTTGTAATGATGAAGCTTACTGATGGGCATTCTTTAGTTCATAAATATAGTCTGATCACTTGGGACATTGTCACTAGATGACAAGGTAAGGGTCCACTCTGGGAAGTCAAATCGTGCATTTTTAAAATAATTGTTATGACAAACCACCAGAATTGAAACATCATACATTGCACTTTACGGGACTTGGTTATTGTCCTCATGTCTTCTCCAAAAAGCCTATAAAGGTGAGAAGTAATATTTCACTTCTGACACTTAATCTATGGGCATGTCTGCGGAGATCTATTATGCCTTTAAAATAATTTATGTGCATTTTATAATGATTGTGCTATGCTGAAGGTGCCATCAAAATACTTTGGACTTTATAAATAGGTTCAATAGGAAAGTCAGGGAAAGACATCTACAGTCAGGAGTCACAGTAGGGTTGTAAGCCCTCAGAATGAAAGGCATCTAATTCAAATGCTAATAGTAGTCTCAAAATATTACTGATCTATGAATATTATTCTGTAATCACCAGCTACACATTTTTGACAAGATGTCAGGAAAAAGCATGGGTTTTGTAATCAGATAAATGGTTCCTATTTCATTCTCTGTTACCTAGAAGCTACTTAGTTTGTGTCAGTACACCAAGGCTTGGTTTCTTTATGATAAGAACAAAAAAGCCAAAGTTAAAGTTTGGTTGTAAAAGGCAAAATATGGCCCTATCTTTGTAACTGCCGTAAGCTTGACAAAGCTAGAAACCTTCTTGCTTTCAAAATATAAGAGCCAACTTAGCTGGGCATGGCAGTGCACGCCTTTAATCCTAGCACTTGGGAGGCAGAGGCAGGTGGATATTTATGAGTTCAAGGCCACCCTGGTCTACAGAGTGAGTTCCAGGACAGCTGGGGGTACAGGGAGACCCTGTCTCAAAAAGACCAAAAAAAAAAAAAAAAAAAAAAAAACAGAGCCAACTTAATATTCTCTTAGGTTCATGAGTAAGTAATAGGAGATGTGTGGAAGATTTAGGATACCAGTACATGACTCTTGGGGTTCAGGGTGGAAATAATGCTTTCTGTATAGAAAGACTATTAACCTGAAGTTACTCAATGGCAGTATTTTCTCTCAAGGCTTTCTTCTTTGTGTCATGGTAGTGATCTCTCAGTACAAACACAGGGATGTCTAGAGTAAGTTGGACCTACAACCGTCAAGAGAATGAATCATGATTCACCAAAAGAAAGACAAAATCATTTCTATGGATATCTTGGGATCCAAAATCCCTTAATAAAATGCCAAAAATGTCTTGCTTTAAAAAAAATGGAGACTTGTTTTGGAACATAGTGACTGTGTATTTTTTAGGAAGCCCAGGGTATTTGTTAATCAAGGTTCTTTTAAAGGAATAGAATTGAGTGAATATTATGTTATAAAGGAGACTTAACCTGATTGACTTATACAGTGTGGGCTGGGTAGTCTAAATTTTACATACTGGAAAGGCTAAGAACCTGGGAGCTGCTACACATACAACTTTTAATGCCTCAGCAGTCCCAACTTAGCATGGCATGCCTGGAAGCTTCCTTGAGAGGCACTAGTTTTCAGCTCACAGTGAAAGGCTAGGAACCTGGGTTCTAAAAGTTAGTGAAGGACGGCAGCAGTGGAGCAATAACGAGGTAGACACAGTCCACAGCAAGGACCAAAGGCACACAGGAAGGTGCCGCCTGCTCCAGGGAAGGTATTTGCTCCTGGTTAGATCTTCCTGGAAATACTCCCACAGACTCACCCAGAGGCATGTCTCCTGCTTGATTTCACACCCAATCAAGTGGACAAACAAGATTACCCATCACACCCAGAGTTTCAGTTTCACTTACTGTTGGCTACGTCAGTTCTTAATATCCTGGGACTGCCAGGCACCAAGGCTGTCAAAGCACCAGAAAAATCATTCACAAATAAGATTAGTTTTAATTGGAATTACATGTTGCCCAAACTAAAAATAGATCATTCTTATTTGCTTGAGCACTTACAATTCCAGATACATTGGAATTTAAATTTTACAATGACGTCAGTAGTGACTCCACTGTATTTTGCTGGAGTGATATTTTAAACTAATTCTTATGAATTTGTACAGATTAATGAGTATGTCATTTACATATGTACACATCATATATATATGTATATATATATATATATATTTTTTTTTTTTTTTTTTTTTCCCAAGCCACATTCTCTAACAATTGACCGTATCACAGGGAGCAAGGCTAGTGTTATAGTACTTTTTTGTCTTTTTTGAGACAGGGTCTCCTTTTATCCCAGCTGGCCTGGAGCTCTCTATGTAGACCAGGCTGGCCTTGAACTCAACAGATATCCGCCTGCCTCTGCCTCCTGAGTGCTGGGATTAAAGGGGTGTGCCACCATTCCCGGCTATAGTTCATTTTATGAGTCAGTTTAACTGTACTAAGGGGTGCCCCAATTGCTAATGAAACATTATTTCTGGACATGTCTTTTGGAAAAATTAGCATTTGAAGGCAGGCACTCCACCCTCACTAAAGAGAACAGCATCAAGCTGTCCATTTGAGACCTGACTTGAAAAGGCTGGGGAAGATGAGGGTTCCTTTCTTAGTGTGACTTGTAGCACCTGTTCTCTCCTGTCCTCGTACATCAGAGGTCCAGTGATAACACCACAGTCTCCCAGTTCTCAAGCTTGTGAATGATATACCATGAGCCTTGGCTTTCATAATTGTGTGAGGCAATCTCTCTCTCTCTCTCTCTCTCTCTCTCTCTCTCCCTTTTTCTCTGGAGAACCTTCACCAATAGAACTGAAATACAAAGCTTATACAGAGCCCTCATAATATCTCTGTGCCCTTTGCCCTTATTTTTCAAGGAGAAAACATCTTGACATTGAGAAATTTCTGTAGTTGCAGAGGTGTTGGAATTCCATTCTGGCAACACATGAGGGAACATCAGAAACACTGAACAGGGTATGGGGATAAAACCTTAGTGAGGTGGGTGTGAATTTCCAAAGGAGTAGATGAAAATTGCCTTACCTTCACATAGATTAATGTGACTGGATTTCCATTTATTTATCATACCAGTATAGTTCTATGCTGCCCACACTGCTGCTTTTGTGTAGTATTTGGGGAGCAGGAAGAACGTATATGGATAAGCTTTTTCATCACTGCCAAAATGACTATAACATTCACTTCTAGGAAGTGATGGCTACAGGTGCCTCAAACAGTGGAACTACCTACTTAAATGAATCTTCAAAGTGTGCCCAGTATTTACCTCAGTGCCTCAGTGGCCCAGGCAGGGCCTATGAGTTATCCAGCACCACTTGGCCTCTTCGTTCTTAGATTTTCAGCATGATTCACTGAAGTTTATGCTTAATAAAAAATGAATTAGGGGGAGTAATATAGAGCTAATGATACAGAGAAACTGGAGATAATTTATCAGCAAAGGTGAGTTAAAGTGAAAGAAACTCAACACACCCAAGTGTCACCTGCTTCCAAATGCAGCATTGTCTTTTATGTATATGGTATACGTATATCATATATTATGTATACATATATGTATATTTTATGTATATTGATCATGCTGATGTTCTTATGGTCTTTATAGCTAGAGAAGCCAGGATCACAGCCTTCCTGTCTTGTGAAGCCCTCTCCCACCATTCATTCTTGTACTTTGTTGCATCTCCCTTCAGAAACCCTTCCCCTATCTTTCTAATCCAACTGTGCTGTTGTTTGGGGCCAAGACCTAATCAACAGCAAGGGCAAGTTGTATCTTTTCTCAGACTGCATCAAGCGCCAGACTGGAAATAGCAAAGATGTAAAGAAAAGAGGACCTGAGAGTCTTTCTCTTCTGCGTGCACACCTGTTCCTTATAGCAGAGGAAGGAAGGGCTGTTTGAAGATGTGTCTGCCTTCTGGAGCCTGACCACACTGATGCAGGAGGCTGGGAAAGAAGAAGAAGGAGGAGGAGGAGGAGGAGGAGGAGGAGGAGGAGGAGGAGGAGGATACTGCCACTGCGACAGGACCTAAGTTTGTCCCCACATGACAGAAAAAACCTACTTCCACAAGTTGTCCTCTGACCCCCACTGGTGGATGCACGCATGTACAAAAACACACACATACACACATACACACAATAAATATATAAATAAATTTGCAAAAAATAAATTATATGTAGGGTGATCTCAAGGGATTTGGGTTAGAAAAGCTATGTGGTCAATTTGAGCTACTATAACAAATTTATCATAGAGTGTGTGGACAAACATTTGTTTTTCATATTCTGGCAATTGGAATGCCCAAGAGCAAGGCAATCGCTGGCAGATCGGGTATTTGGGAAGAGCTGACTTCTACTAATGCCTTCATATAGCTGAAAGAATGAGGACAGGCACCTGGTCTATCCACTTCTCCTATAAAGACACTACTTCCCCTCACTGAGGGCTTCTCACAACCAAGAACTTCCAGTGGCCCATCCCCTAACCACAGTTTTAGCAAGCATTGCCTTTCACTGGTGAATTCTTCAGGAACACACTCACTTAATAACAATATTATACTTAACAAATTCGAAAACAGAGATTTTAAAACCTAACTGCAACAAAACAGATTCTATCAAATTCAGTTCTCTTCTCAGACCACAGAAGCCTAAGTTTTACTGGCTTTATGGAAAATATGCCTCTGTGATTAGCATTCACATATTAGCTCTCTCCAGAGTCCCCGAGGAAGCAAGCAGGACTGCCCATCGCACAGATTTTTTTTTTTTCTTTTTTTGGTCTTTTTGAGACAGGGTCCCCCTGTAGCTCCAGCTGTCCTGGAACTCACTATGTAGACCAGGCTGTCTTTGAACTCACAGAGATCCACCTACCTCTGCCTTCTGAGTGCTGGGATTAAAGGCCTGCAACACCCCATTTCATAGCTTTGAAGATCTGCTTCCAGGTTGATCCAGCTGCTCCCTGCTCTCTACCCAGGGCCTGCTTCCTGTGCCTCTTCTGCAGAGATCTCCTAGCAACTTTTCTTGGGTGGCATTCCTGAAAAACACCTGACTCCTGTAACTCTCCTCATGGAACTGCAGGTTTCACGGCACTGTACCATTGCAGCACACCATGCAAACGACCTCTCCCTTCCTCCCCAACCTGGCTTTTTTTCTTTGTTCAACTTGGTAGAAAAGCAGAGTAATTTTATGCATAGAGTTTGATGATACTTAGATCCCCTATCTGCACCTCCCATCAAAGCCCACACCATTATGTGTGTGTGTGTGCACACGTGCATGCGTGTCTATAGAATATGATTTGTGTCCCTAAATGTCCTTCATAGTGGGTCCATCCACTGAGCACACCGAGTCCTATGCCTGCATGACACTGTCTTTCCTGTCTCAGCAGACATCAACTGACAAAACTTCCTCAAGTCGGGTTGGCATTTCTTGCCCACTTCCCCATGTCTGTGCTGGGCTTTGTCTGGTTTGAGCTTGCATAGGCCTTGTGCATGCTGTCACCATTGCTGTGTGTTCATATGAGTAAATGACCATCTGTCTGGAAGACGGTTTGCTTGTGGTCATTCACAATCTTTCTGCCCTCCTCTTCCACATGATCCCTGAGCCTTGGGAGGCAGAAGTTTGAAACAGAGGTGTCCTATTCAGGGATAGCACCCTGAAGCCTCTTGTTCTCTGCACATTGGCCAGAGGTTGCATTGGAGATGTGTCACTTAGGGTTAAATGTCTCACAGACACTTATTCTCTGCATTTGACCAGTTCTAAAACTGTAATAATCTCTGTCTGTAGAAAAAAAAAAGCTTATTTGATGATGGGTGAAAGGTAAAGTTATCTGTAACTATGAGGATATATATTTAGAATAAAGTAAGTATTTTTTATTTATCATTTTCATTTTATGTCTATGAGTGTATTGCCTAAAGGCATGTGAGTGTAGCCATGTTGTACAATGCCGGTGGAGGTCAGAAGAGTGTGTCAGATGCCCTGGAACTGGAGTTATGGACAATGTTAGTCACCATGTGAGATGAGAGCTGGGACTCAAACCCAGGTCCTCTGCAAGAGCAGTCAGTGCTCTTAACCCTGAGCCATCTCTCCAGCCCTGGAATGAAACTTTTTAATGAGATCTATAAAAGTTCTACCAACTATGTGGGCATTTTTATACAGTGAAAATAATTGAGTAACTTGCATTAATCTTCAGTTGAAGAAGGACTGATGTGGCCTGTCTCCTCTTGATACTTTAGCTGGGGTCGATGTCTAAGCCTTTACACTACTGACAACATTTGAACTCCTTTGTGGACTTGATGCTTTTCTCAAGCCTCTCAGCAAACATAGCTTCTTAAACCAGGAGCCACAAGCCATTCCTGCTGTTTTTCAGCTTTGGTTTAAACTCTTATGGTCTCCCAGTACTTCTTTGTTTAAAGACTCATTTTTATTATGGGGAGTTCCACCAGAGTCTCCATATGCTATTTGGGAAATCTGGAGTCCCCTTTGGGGTTCTTAGTCTCATTAACAGAAAAATTTAAGACTAGACTTGAGCAAAGGCTTGAGGACAGTTTCATTAGAGTTTGAAAGAAAAACTCCAGGACTTGGAGGAATGGAGCTGGAACTGACCTGGAAGCAACCTCACTGAAGGCTATCTCTCATGGTTTTGGAAGATACTATGCAAGCTGGTAAGCAAGACCATCAATCAATGGTCCAATCCCAGCTTTAAAGCCTAATAACCTCAACTATGACCAGTACAGAAACTATATTGGTACAGTAGTGATACTTTTGTCTTGGGAGTAATCAACAGCTACTTAATTAGACTTAAAGCCCACTCAATGAGAGTGAACTCCTGTGTAGTACTGTAAACATAGCCAAATACACATGGATGGAGAGGTCATCAATCTTAGAGAAAATCCTAAGGCTGTTACATCCCTAGACAAATGTAATTTCTTACTATATGCTAAATATGGACCCTTATATTTACAAACAAGTGTGCTAGTCACCACTCATCAAAGAAGCTTCTTTTGGGCTGGAGAGATGGCCTAGCGGTTAAGAGTGCCGACTGCTCTTACAGAGGACCCGGGTTCGATCCCCAGCACCCACATGGCGGCTGAGAACATGGCGGATTCCCCGAGACCCTCTTCTGAACTCTGCGGCGTTGCACGACACGGGTGCACAGACTTGCATGCAGACAGTACATTCATACACATACAAAAATAAATAAAATTAAAAAAACAATAGTTTCAAAGAAGCTTCTTTTGCAACAGAGGCTATTACAGAGTTCCACAATTGGTCACACACAGAGAATAAGTGTCTATGAGATGCCCAACCTACAAAGGAACCTCTTATACCTACTAAGGCTCCCAGAACATAGTGGATGAAGGGGTAGAGAGAACACTAATGCATCTCTCGACTCTCATCAACAAAGCTCCCTCAGGTAACAGAGGGCAATGAACACAATGGGTCACAAATGGTCAAAGTGTAGTGAATAAGAGTCCGTAGCATGTGGGTCAGTGGGCAGGACTCCCATATAAAACTTTGCCCACCCAAGTTTCAGGGACAAGTGGAAGAGGAGGCAGAAAGATTGTAAGATCCAGGGGAGGAGGTGAATGAGACCTTACTCAAGGAACCTACAGCAATGGTGTCAGCATGCACAAGATCAGTGCAAACTTAAGCAGATAAAAATCAGCGTAGAATTGGGGAAATGGGCAGCAGACCCCAATCTTAGACAAAGAACTATTGGCAGCTGATTACTGCTGGGTTGGAGAGAGCTTGTTTCAGGGAGAACTTGTAGAGAGGCTGACTAGATTCCAGTGGATGAACGTGCACGGAAGAATGTCTGGGTACACTAAGTTGACTTGATAGGTCTTAGCACACATTACGCACACATACACACACACACACACACACACACACACACATAGAACATATATGACTGCATGAAATCCAGTGGGAGTTATGGAGGCCCACTGATGGAAAGGGTTTTTACAGATGATTAAGATGTTCTGTATGAAATGCACAGTTCAAAAAAAATATACATTAGTAAATATACAATAAACTCCATTTCTCAAGGTGAAGTGAAGACAAGAACAGATGGTACTAATCAGAGACTGCACTCCTGCAAAAAGAAAGCCAGACCTCAGTGTCCTGTCTCCAGATCTCCAAGTTTGTGATCTGTCCAAACTCCAGAAACAAAAATACCATGGAGCCTCATCCATGGGTGATTTGGGGCTTCATCATAGTGCATGTGATTTTTTTTTTTAAATTTCATTGTCAAATAACCTTACTCACCATCAAGGGTGACTGAAAATTTTAGCTCATCAATTTTGTAGTCAAAGGGGTTTAAGGTAATCATTTACCAGTGAGCATCAAAATTGCAAAAGGATTGGATTCTGCAACCTTGAAAAACAAATGGGCAACAGGAGTTGAGAAGGACAGACATGCATATGTCAGTAAGCAGTTGACTAGGACTGACAACACTGGGCTGAGAAAAAGGATTTCTTCTTCCAAAAGCATAGAAAATGTAAGTGAGAAAAAATCAGAGTGCTGTGCACTCGTTCTAAAAAGTACTTTAAATAGAAAAAAATGTGTTTACAATTTCACCCATGCTTTATCTTTGCAAACTTACATTCACTTAAATCCTCTTTTCAAAGACCAGTGTTTGAAAGCTTTTTAAATAATCTTTTTTTAATGTTATTTATTTTTGTATGTGTATGAATGTACTGTCTGCATGTAGGTTTGTGCACTCGTGTCGTGCAATGCTGCGGAGGTCAGAAGAGGGTGTCAGATTCCTATTAACTCTAATCCTACTATTAGAGTAATGAGGTTTACCATGGTATCAAGGAAGAAATAAAGTGCCATGTAAAGGATAAAAATACACTACCTTAATCAAATATATCGGATTTCTTGTGCTGGCAAGATGGCTCAGTGGAAAAAGGCACTTGCCACCAAGCTTGACAAGCTGAGTTAGATACACAGAACTCACATAGTGGAAAGAGAGTACTAACTTTCACACATTGTCCCTGACCTCTATATGCACACACACTAAATAAATGTAAATTTAAATTAGGTTTAAAAACTAAAGATTTAAATCTATTAGATGGATATATAATTAATCCTGCCCAAAATAGAGATTAATAGACACCCAAAGATGAAGCTATATTTTGATTCTTAACTCTTCCTATTTCCTTTTTTATTTTTATTTTTTAACTTTTTGAGACAGGGTCTCCCTGTAGCTCTGGCTGTCCTGGAACTCAGTCTGTAGACCAGGGTGGCCTTGAACTCACAGAGATCCACCTGCTCTGCCTCCCAAGTGCTAGGACTAAAGGCCATGTGCCACCACACCCAGCCTACTTATTTCATTTTTTATGTAAAGTAAGTAAAAAAATTGAAAAAAGGAAAAACTCCACGTGGTGGGGAACGGAGCCAGCATGGAGGTCAACTGTACAATGGATAAGGAGTCACATGGGGGGGGCGGAGCCAGCATGGAGGTCAGCTATGCAGTGGATAAGGAGCCACGTGGTGGGGGGCGGAGCCAGCATGGAGGTCAGCTGTACAATGGATAAGGAGTCAGCATGGTGGGGGGGCAGAGCCAGCATGGAGGTCAGCTGTACAGCCGATAAGGAGCCACATGGTGGGGGGTGGAGCAAGCATGGAGGTCAGCTGTACAGCAGATAAGGAGCCACATGGTGGGGGTGAAGATTTAGAGAAAGAGTAAGAAGCCCCATGAACCTAAAAAAGCATATGTAGGTTCTGGGCAGCATCCGAAAGAAAGAGAAAAAAAGAGAAAGTTATTTCTTTCTGAGTCAAGACTCTGGAAGGTGGGCCAATCCAATAGACTCTTGTGGAAGCTTGTAGGGAAAGTTCTAGGAGGTGGGAATTCTGGAAAGAACAAGAATATTACATCATTAAAGACAATGGCATGTCTCTGCCTAGAGGGATTCTATCATTTTCTATAATGTTAGGACCATCCAGGAACTTTGAACATATGGAAATCTGAGTTTGAGTTTCCAAATCACATATCTACTTCTGCATTCATATATATATATATATATATATATATATATGCAAATATATATGCAAATATATATATATATTGTCTGGAACATATCTAAACCTATCACTGATTTGTTTATGGTTACCAATCATTATACTCTAACAGACAATTAGTTCTGTTAACTTGATTCAAGAAACACATATGCATATACATGGGTGTATAGCAAGAAGACAACAGGGTCCTTCCTCCCTGAAGAAACTGTATTGGTATGCATATGTTTCATCTATTCTCCAAAATCTTCATGAATAAGATAATATATAATTCTAGGTAGTGTTGAAGGTTGTCAGGTTCATAGGATTAAATTTATTTTGGAGTTTTAAGACAAAGTTCTTAGGTAACTGAAATACTTTCAGCAGGATAAAAATCTCACATAGCCTCTTTGTGTACATTGTCCTTAAGAGATCTATCAGGAAACTGTTATATTTATGGATGACTTAGAATATGATGCTTTTATGCCAGCTTCTGGGAAATTGTTCATAGTAAATACTCAAATCTATGATTACAAATAACAAACACAGTCCTGCTAGCAAATGTGTTTGTTATTTGTAAGGACAAGGAGTTGTTCTTTCTGATGTACACAATTTAATTCTATGAACCTGACTTTTTGCTTAAATTTTAACAAAGTTTAAAATAATTTATAGAAATATATCATAATAGTTGAGTGTGGTGGTGAACGCCTATAATCCCAGCACTCAGGAGGCAGAGTTAAACAGATCTCCGTGAGTTCAAGGCTGTAGGTAGAGGCAGGCCACCTGTGGGTGCATTGTCTTAAATTGCCTGCCTGTCTTTTGCACCTGACTCTGCCCCTAGGTGAGAATGGCTATTATCAACTTGGGACACACCATGTGAGACAAACTCATGATATAGAGCTCATGATATTTACAAAGCGTGATGCAGGGGGTCTGGGAGGGGCCCCTGAGAGATGACATCATTTTGTCTATATAAAGAATGGACTGTAAACAATAAATCGAATCTCCATTACCATCTGACGAGATTTCTGGATCCATTCCATGTGTGTGTAAGTTAAGCCCATCAGGCTTGTGTTGAGGGCTAGAAGTGGTCTGGCTAGAAGGGGCCAGCCTGTGGAGTGATGAAGGCTGAAGGGAGCTGTCCAAGCATCAGTCTGATATTCCTGCTCAGGGGCCATTTAGCTGCCTGGGTAAGTGGATTGGGTTCTGTACAGGGAGTGGCAGGGGTGGGGGGAGGCTGAATGGAACTGCCCAAGCATCAGCCCAGAGATTCCTGGTCGACTCACGTGGACAGGAGCATGAAACAGTATACTACACAAGGCCATCTTGGTCTACATAGCAAGTTCCAGGCCAACTGGTAAAAGTTTAAAATGGTTGACAGTTGGGGCTGGAAAGGTGGCTCAGAGGTTAAAAGCACTGGCTGCTCTTGCAGAGGACCAAGGTTTGATTCCTAGCACCCTCACAGTGGCTAACAATCATCTTTAACTCTGGTTTCAGGAACTCTGATGTTCTCTTCTGATCTCCGTGGGCATTATACAACATGGGTGCGCTTACAGACATGCAAACAATACACTCCTAAAATAAAAAATAGTAAATAAATTTTTTTCTTTTTTTTTTTCTTTTTTTTTTTTTTGGTCTTTTTTGAGCCAGGGTCTCCCTGTAGTCCCAGCTGTAAATAAAATATTTTTTAAGATGGTTGACAGATACACACATTAAAAATCTGGAAAAGTAGCATTCATTAATTGTTTGCATATTCTTGGTTTTCTTTAAATGACAAAAATCATTAAAATCCTAAAATGGAAAATAGAGAATTGTCTCTTTATTACAGCTAAACATTTTAAGTTATTGTAGGATGGATGTATAAGCTATCACAGTTATGCTTCCTGTTTTTAGGACTGCTACAGGTTTGTTACCCAGACATAATTTTTAGTGAATCAGTTTCAGATAATTCTCATAAAAAGAAAAAACTCATCATACCTTCTCAACTTTGTTTCTTTTGCCATTAAATAGGAAAGAGAGCTTCCTTTTGACTAAATACTTTTGGAAGCTGAATTTTCAACCTGCACATATGTATATATTTGATGACTGTAAGAAATTTCTAAAGATTGACCTTAACTATTGCATATTTTATGCTGTGCTTCTTCTTTGTTCAGTGAGTAGGCACTGTAAGATTTTGAAGTTATTCCTGTTTATGAACAGTAAGTTATATGTTCAATATACATAGAAATAACTTCAAACCACATAACCTTATCTCAGTATTCCACAAAACATCACATGGTCCCCTCCACTGATAACATTATGTAGACCAGCCTTTATGTGTACAATGTTGCAAGCACTTTGGATTCCTTCCTAGGGGTCTTGTGTGAATGACAGGGTAGAAACCCATAGAAAAGGACCTGAGGCCTTAGTGAAATTTCTAGGAGTTTAATAGTCTGCAGTATACTGGGATGTCCTTCCTCTTCCAAGTAAAAGACAATGTTTTGCACCTTGCACTGCCTATGACCTACAGAAGCATTTCTTAAATTTAAAATATTGGTTATTAATGTTGTGTGGGTGCCTGTGTATGACATATACATATGTGTGCTATAGTATGCATGTAGAAGTCAGAAGACAACTTGTGAAGTGGGTTCTCTTCTTCAACCATGGGCTCTGGAATCAAACTCAGGTCATCAGGACTGCACAGCAAGCTCCTTAACCTGTTTAACAGGCTAAGCCAACTTGCCAGCTCCTTTTTTGGAACTTGGAAGATAGTAAATATCACATTGGATGAGCTATGCTACTTTAGTCTATCTAAATTGTGATTCATAAAACCTCCATTTTTTTTTTTTTTGACTGGAGGATAAAGAAAACACTTCTGAGTTCTGCTGACTTAAAGTTTTCCATCTTCAAGATGGAAATGCTCCCACTAAAGGAGTTGTCAATTATTCTATGGAACTGGAAGATGGTCACCTGGATGTTTAAAGCTTTTTACACATTGAACAAGGAAACAAAGATAAGTGACTCTTTGGGCTCAAGTGATTACACCTGACTAGCAAGGGCAATTGGGATCCCCCTGCAGAATGAAGTCTAAGAAGAGGATGTCTGTACTCTTGGGACTCCTTAGGGTGCTGTCAGTAATTCCATTCCCCAAGGTAAGTGCTAATAGAAAATGACAACAATCACCAAAAGGCTGGAAAGTGAAGGCCTGACATTTGGGATGAAGGTTTGCATAATTCCACCAGGTGAAGAATCCAGGCCAGCGGAGCTTTTGCTTGAGGACAAAGAGACTATAGAATGGGCATTGAAGAAAGAAGCTGAGATAGCTACTGAAAATTCAGGTCCAGTTATAGAAACAAAGTACTTTCCAGAATTTCTTTCCTTGACATGTATGTTACATCCCCTTATCAATTTTCCTTCTCTCTGTGTTGCTAAAACTCTTTCCCTGGGAAAGATGCAAACAACAGCCCCTCCCCCCCCAAGATCCAAACAACAATCCAAAGTACGATGCCCTGAAGTTCATTGTGGGGAAGCAATGCATTTTTAGGGTTTACTTTCAGAGCAATGGATGAGGGGTTACTTATAGGAGTCAGGGTACTCCCCCCTCCTCAAGACCACACTGGGAGGTCTTCATCCACCATAGAAGATGTCTTCCCCATAGCCACCTAGATGGAGCCCCCCCTCTCCTAGTTCATACAATCTAGTCTGGCTCCAATTTCTATTTTCATTTTATGTAAAAATTGGTGGATGTTACTTTTGTAATTTAGTCTTCATGTAATAGAATTTTCAGTGAGGATGCAAATTAGTACAGGGAACAATTACTAAAAGCAGTGATGGCTATAATGACTGGATTGGGTTCTCATTTGGGGGAAAGAATGAAAATCTAAATATAAGGTAGAAATATGAAGTCATAAAAATAAATAAAAAAAGAAATATGAAGTCATTTTCTTGACATACTGGAATTCAAATGTACATTAGAATACAGATGTGTGGAGAAGCTCAACAGTCAAAGGAGTTATCTGTGCTAGTTGTCGCTTCTCAGTTGTAAATTCACTGCCTGCTCTATTGAAAGGATCTAGGCCCATTATATAGTTCCTTTACCAGATGTCACAACATTAAGCTTTTATGGCAGAAGACATTGGAGAGATGTTATATGAAAAAGGGGTTTTGCTTCCTGTTTCTAGGGTATTTTAAGCACAGTTGATGCAGCACGCAGCCTCTGTAGTCCAGTTACTTCACCACTTTACCTGGTGGTCCCTCAGCTCTGCCACCTTCTCCAATACCAGCCTGGTGTACTGGGCAATGGCCAACATCCAGCTGGGTAACTTCATAGTAGAGTGCCTTCAAGATATAGTCTCATGATAGCTTTCCATGGTATCCCAGATTTGATTCTCTCTCTCTCTCTCTCTCTCTCTCTCTCTCTCTTTCTCTCTCTCTCCCCCTCCATCTCTCTCTGTCTTTTCATTTCTCTCTCATTTCTATGTGTCTCTTTACCTCTCTGTCTCTGTCTTTTTCTTTCTCTCTGAGACAAGGTCTTACACTGTTGCCCAAACTGGTCTCAGACTTACTTTGTAACCCAGTATGTCCTTGAATTCATGACCATCCTGTCTCAGCTTTCTAAGTATTAGGATTGCAGACATGAACTACAACTCCTGGCTCAGCTGAGTTCTTTCTTTTTTTATTGTTCAATTACTTGTTACTCTAATTATATACTTATAAGGTAATAATTATTAGGTAAGTTCTTATTTTAATTTTTCTTTCATAAGGTATGGTGTAATTTCCATCTGTTATATTTTATCTAGACTTAAGATACTCCAAATGAAATATAATCCCAAGTCAAGCTCTGCTCAGATGTGTACTAAATATGTGCACAGCCACCCCATGGCACTCAGCATGAAGGTAAAAGGGCAGGTTGGAGTGGGAGAAGACCGTAATCCTAATGGGCTCAGGTTAAGAGAGTTAATTTTTGCAAATTATGAGAAGTATGGCAGTACCATAGTGCCATTTTGTAACCAAAATGCATATTATGACTTGGATTTGAATCTCCATGAAAGATCATGTTCTAAAAGTGGGGTTGCCAACCTGTGTCACAATTGAGAGGAAGATGGTATAACCTTTAGGAGATAGGGCTGAATTAAAAGCAGGACATTGTGCGCATACCTTTGAAGGGTCTCTCTCTCTCTCTCTCTCTCTCTCTCTCTCTCTCTCTCTCCCCCATTTTCTATCTAGCTGGCCCTCTCTGCTTCCTAGACACCATGAGGTGAGCAGCTTTCCTTTGATGAGCCTTTCCACCATGGTGCAGTGCATCATTACAGGCCCAGAAAAACAAAAACAAAAACAAAAAAACAAAAAACAAAGCAAGTGATATGGACCCTGAAACTATAAACCCCTGAAACTATGAACCAAAAGTAAATCTTTCCTCCTGATAAGCTGTTTATGTCAGGAATTTTGTCACAGAATGTGAAAGCTGACTGGCACACCATCACGAGTTAAAGGTCCTTTTGCTATGTTTTCATGGAAAATACAATGCTGTAATATATTTCTATTCTTTAGTAGCTTATCTCCCTGCAAAAATGTTCTTCTAATTTTTGAATATTTTCTGATCTACCTCATCCCATTTCCCCAACCTTCACCTCTTTTTATTATTTGAATTTACCTTGTTCTCCCCATCTTTTCCCAATCAACTCACAAAATCAGTGGGTTAGTATAAGATGCTATTGGCTATCCCATTAGCAGTGACTGGATCTGCACATTCAGGGAATTGACATCCTTTTCTAAGACTCATCAAAAAGCAAAACCTGCCCTTCCACTGCTCCCGTCTCCCCGGTCCTCACTGAAAGAGGTCTCTGCCCATGAAGAAACAGAATTCTACACTTTATATTAAGTATCCCAGTCTTCATTTGCCATACCCTTCACCCCTTATAAAAATCCCTGTTTTCTTCTTCAGTCTTCTATGTGCTAGGAATAGCCTTGATGGTCTGTCTTCTGTATGTTACTTGTCATATGGCCAACAAGTCTCCCTTGGGTTGGAAGACATGTCAACTAGGTCATTAAACTCAGATTGCATTAATGGTGTACATGTTTCCTTGGGTGAATGAAGAAAATGATAATTCTCAAATAACAAAATTATTAGAAGCAAACTTGGTGCTAATGATCTTTTCATCCTTGAGAATTGAGGAATGTACTAATCAAATACAGAGATTTTACTGAACTCTTTAGAGTCTACGGTTTCTTTCTGTATTTCCCATTTCTTTCTTCTCCCAGCTACTCTTGTTATTTGAACACATTCTTTTCAGCAACTGGCCCAGAACACATACTGTAATCTTTCATCAGGTTGGGGCTGGGTTCAGTTGTCCCTCTCCACCCACTTGAGGAAGTTCAAACACCATATTGACTTACATTAAAAAAAATTCTATAAACCTTACATAAAAAGAAAACAAATAAGTCTCCCCAGGTAACATGTGTTAGTTACCAATAACACAGAGGGATCAACGGCAGTGCTTTGGGAAAGTAGTCCTCAGTTACAGGCACATGATTGAACGCCATGGACATTCTTATGCGGTAAAATGTAAAGTGCCGGCATTGATTGGACAAAGTATTTTTAAATGCTTTGTGTGGTTATTTTGAAGGGAACGTGAGCTCTCTATTTTCCTGGTCTTGCATTCTGTATTGTAAGCCATATATGTTTAAATGATAATCTCAGAATGAGCAGTTGGAAAATGGACATGTACTTAGTTTAGCTACATAAATATTTTCCCAGCCTTTACCCCTGATCCAGTTTCAAAAGACTTTATTGTCAAAAATTCAGAAACTCAAGGCAGATCAGTACTGGCAAATAAGAAATAATGGTGATGTAATCTTAGACATAGGGACAAGAAATGAACAGAAGAGGAAAAGGCTTATTTCTTTGCATAATGTTTAGCATCTGGCATTTGTTACTTGCAGTTTAAAAAGCATTGCATGTATTTGACCAAAGTAAATCCATCAATGTTGACTTAAGAGAGCACCGAGGTGGATGATCACTATGTGAATGATTGAAAGTCTCTGGATAATTCCAGGCCGCAGAAACAGCTACTTAAAATGAATAGTGCTACCTGTTAGTGTGGGAATGAACACGTGGGCTGCTTCATTAAAGAACTCCAGGGGTCTGGAGAGATAGCTCAGTGGTTAAGAGCACTAGCTTTTCTGGCAGAGGACCTGGATTCAAATCCAAGCACCCACATGGAGGCTAACAACCATCTGTAACTCCAGTTCCAGGGTACTGGACTCCCCCTTATGGCTTCTGAGGTCATTGCATGACATGGGTGGACTTACATACATGCAGATAACACACTCATACACATAGAGTAAAAGTAATAAAGAAAATATAAAATAAAAGAAAAACTCCATTGTCCTTTTGTGTTTGTATAAAACATATGTTTTTCTCCTTGGGTTAAACAATAACAAAACAAAATTTTTATATTGGAGTGCAGGAAATAAAGATGAACTACTTCCCAACTAAGTTTAACTCTAGACTAATTTATTTAGAAAATTTAGAACATTCTTTTCTCTATACATCTTTCAGATTTTCCAGGATTAGAGAGAAAGAAAAAGTAAATCATCCAACATATTGCAAGATCAGCAAATGTATAGCTGTTGTAATATTTAATGAGATGAATTTATAGAAAGAAGAAACATTTGGACAATTTTATAGCAAATAATGTATTGCATGGTATTTGCATACGTAGGAAACAATCTGCTCATGAACACAATAGAAAAGAGAAAGGTTTCATCTAATCCAAGGAAATGCTACAGCCAGAGGCACAAAATTCATGCAGTTTTGAAAGATAACACTAGTGTTGATAAGCTGCTAAATGAAGTGGGATTGCATTCTGCATCATCCTGGGCTCCACAAGAAAGGGAAGGGTCTCGCTATGATTCACTTAGGTGAAGGAGCCCCCATTTCTCTGAAAGAAATGCATGTCTGTTTTTTAAATTTATTTTTTAATTGTTATTAAACTTTTTCCATAAATCATACATCATTTCTCAATCGAATTTAGAGTCACTTCCCTTTCCATGCCCCCCACCCCACCTGAGTCCCCGCACTCTGCCATACATGTCTTGCATCTTTTTCTGAATCTTTCCAGAGTTCTTTTTTTTTTTTCCAGTTCTTTTGTTGTTGTTCTCCCTAACTTGTATTGCTTCACTATATATACATGTATATATAGTTATATATGTATGTATATATATATATATCTCCCTAACTTGTATTGCTTCACTATATATACGTATATATATATATATATATACATAAATATATACATACATACCCATATCTCCTGAATTGGAGGATTTTTTTTTTCTAAAAGATGTCATGTTTTCCTTAAGGAAGTGCTTGAAGGTTCCTCCTTGGCAAGCCCAAACAACCATCAATCTTGTGCTCCACACTGGGGGGTCCTTCCCTCCCATGGTCCCCCAAATGAAGTCCAGTAAGCACGTGTCCTGTCTTGATCCCCCGTACTGGCCTCCATATTACAGCCCGGGTAGTCCAACAATGGCAGTCTATATTCTGTCATGTCTGCTTTTTAACGTTTTGAGGAAGTATTGACATCTTTGAAAGATATTTTTGCACTCAATCTCTGGTGGTCCAGAACTTTTCCCCCTAGAATCCTTTACCTTAGAACCAGGCATCAAAATCTATGGGGTAATTTTACCTGGGGAACAGGAGTAGGAGGAATAGGAATATCTAGGGCACAACTCAGTGTTTTCTTAATGTGGGAGGTGCATGCTGGTGGCAGGAAGTGTGGGAAGCCGCAGGCTGCAGAGCACCAGGGGGCTTGCTTTTAGGCTCTTTTGCTACTTTTCTCTGTGAGTGTGGCGGAATGCGCAGAACAGATCGCACTGAGATGGACCTGAGTTTGAACCCAAAACTATATCCCAATTGCGGCCTCAGCAAAGCTTCTTGGCATTCCTACAAATTTCAGTTGTATCACAGACATGGTGTTATGTATCTTTGAAAAGTCTACATATGTAAGACAAGATCTTATAAAGTCCCATGTACTAAAGTTCAAGAGATCATCTGATTCCAGGAGACATAAACTTTAAAGATTGAAGCCTCCATGGCTAAACAAACTTGGGAAAGGCCACTTTGCTAAAACCCCTTCTTAGAGGCTCATGTCACACACAAAATGGCAAAGATATTAATAGCTCTTAAGAGACTCTGCAGGGGCTGGAAAGATGGCCTAGCGGTTAAGAGCGCCGACGGCTCTTGCAGAGGACTGGGTTCGATCCCCAGCACTCACATGGTGGCTGAAAACCGTCTTTAGCTCCAGTTCCAGGGGAATCCGACACCCTCTTCTGACCTCCGCGGCATTGCACAACACGGGTGCACAAACCTACATGCAGACAGTACATTCATACACATACGAAAATAAAACAAAAAACAAAAAACAAAACAAAACCAAAAGAGACTCTGCAGTAAAGAAAGGGTTAACAGCTAAATGTACCAATTATTTATTTGGGAAGGCCTTTTTTCTTGGTGTATTTAATTATTTCCCATAGAAAATTTTTGTCTCGACATGATTTGGGAAGCCTTGTGCGGTG
Source organism: Rhizomys pruinosus (assembly GCA_009823505.1). Lineage (NCBI taxonomy): Eukaryota > Metazoa > Chordata > Mammalia > Rodentia > Spalacidae > Rhizomys > Rhizomys pruinosus. The sequence continues at coordinate 8,320,289 of VZQC01007142.1, read as the reverse complement.
TGGAACCTGATGGATTTCAGGGCTTGAAAGCTACTATCAGTGGATTTCTGAGTGCTGCAGCCCGAGGATAACTAAGGATCCTTGGGGTTGACTTTAGTCCAATGAAAAGCTCATTACTAAGATGGAAAGTTTCTACAGGAAGCAAAGTAACATAATTAGGTCATGGCTAATCCATGTGGCTATTTTCTTCTGTTTATAGTGAAATAAATCAATATAGAAAGTTCAGGAGTTGGAATATATATTTTGGGCTCAAATTAATGGTCTGACAAATTAAAGATGCACAAAAACATTCTTCTTGAGTTAAAGACAGTAGAAGTTTTCTCTGTGTGGATTAATTTAAAAATAAACTTGTTTCAGAGCTCATTCATGTTTATCATTAACCAATCCCTGCAGTGCCTTAATGATGAGATTTCCTTCCTGTATTTAGGAGCTGTGTTCTCAGGGTTTTAATTAAAAAGAGGGTCTCTGGAGCCAGATGGCCTATTCAAACCACAGTTCTACTGTGTATCAACAACATGACCTTGCTTGAGTGATTTAATTTCTCTAACCTTACTTTTCTCACCTGGTATTTACTCTCAAATCTTATTCAACATATTAAACTAATTCACAGAAGAAATATATTTCATCATATGGTGTGTGGTAGCCAGCTAATCTGCTTCATTTATCACTTGTAATACAAATATTTTTATTAAGGCGCTAGAGAGATGGCTCAGTGCTTAAAAGTACTGGCTACTCTGACAACCCAGGTTTGAGTCTCAGCACCCACATGGTTGCTAACAACCATCTGTAACCCCAGTTCCAGGGGAATCTAGACATGGTCTTCTGATCTCTGTGCACTATATGGGTGCACTTACACAAATGCAGGCAATATACTTATACACATAAAATTTTTAAAAAATTAAAGATTTATCAAAAAACTAATCTACTCTGAGGTGAGCATTGCTCTAAGTGTTTTACAAATCATTTGATTATTACTTAGGTTAAATAATTTGCCCAGAGGAGTGTATGTACAGAAGGCAGAGCTGTGACAGGAGATTCTGTTCCTTTCTTGTGGATGACAAAGTTACTGGTCAAATCTCTACTGGAGGGCTAGTAGGTTGGTAAAGGGCTTTGCCTTGCATGGATGAGGACATGAGTTCAATCCACTGAAACCATAGACAGATCCCTGGAGCTTGCTGGCCAGCCAGCTTAGCTACTTGGCAAGCTCCAGATTGGTAAGAAGCTCTGTCTCTAGGACAGTGGCTGAAGAATGACATGCAAGTGTGTCCTCTAGCCTTCATGCACACCCATGCATTCACACACACCCACACAGCAATAACAATGAAACACTTGAGGTGCAAGGAGCCTTAATTTTCCAGTGGAGAATATTTTTTTTGGCCCTTTCTCCCTGATCAAGGCTTGAAGGACAAGTGGTTTTCCATTCTGTGTTTTGTAATCAGTGCGAAGTTTCACTCTTATTGATGTAACAAGTAAGGGATTTGTTGTTATAGATCTATGGTTTTGATAAAGCTTTAGGTTCAAGCCATATTCTGTTTACATGATGCCATTCTGAAGGAAAATTAACTTTATCTATTCCCATTCTTCACCTCTGTGATGTGTGTTCTTGGAGTAAATATTTCACTTCTGTAATCATTGTCTTCTGCATTTATAGGCATAATTGTACATTTTCTTTTCTTCTTTTCTCTTTTATTATTTTATGTATATGAGTGCATTGTCTGCCTGTGTGTGAGTATACCCGTGTTGTGCAATGCCTGCAGAGGTCAGAAGAAAGTGTCAGATCCCCTGGGACTGGAGTTACATTTGGATGTTAGCTGCCACGTGAGTCCTACGTAAGAGCTGAGCCATGTCTCCAGCCCCATGAGGGTACATTTTCAAGTTAGTTAACATGCACTGATTGTGGTGCTTAAAATTGTGACAATGGATACATATTTTCTTCTAGTTCATGGGGAAATCCAGATAAATTTTCTCAAAAAAAAAAAAACACTCAAGAAAACAAAACACCACCTGTTTTCATAGATGTCTTAGTTGTTCTAACTTACAGAGTCTTGAAAAGAATCAATTTTGAAAGTACGTCCTCAGTTGAAAAGTTCCTGCTTGTGCCTTCAGAGAGACCTACCTGATGCTCTTCTCATCAGAGTAGTGAGAATTTCAAATAGTAAGTACCCTTTATTACCTTCCATTTCCTTCTGGAATGGTGAAGATTCAATAACACAATATATGAAGAACATTTAACACTTTCCAGGCACATTGTAGGCTCAAACAATAGGTGCAATTATACTATTTTAAGAAAACAAAATGAAAAATGTTCTTTGCTGTGCATGGACCTCCACAGGTGAGTCTCTTGTTTGCTTTCATTTGAGAACTACAGAAAACACTTTCATGATGGAATTAGATTTCCTTATCCAAGACTTGTTTAGTTTGCTTTTGAAAAGATGCCAATTCTCTTTTTGCTCTGTAAATTCTTTCCATAACACAGCAAATAAATAGTCTTCTTTTTATTTATTTTTATTTTATGTATATGACTGTACTACCGTGTGTATGTAAGTACACCTGCGTTGTGCAATGCCTGTGGAGGTCAGAAGAAGGTGTCAGATTTCCCTGGAACTGGAGTTACAGACAGTTGTGAGCCATCATGTGGGCACTGGGAATCAAACTCCAATCCTCTGGAAGATCAGCCAGTGTTCTTAACTACCGAGCCATCTCCCCAGTCCCACAAGTCAGGAATATATATATTTGTTATTAAACTTTTTCATACATCATTTGTCAGTCCAATTTAGACTCATTTCTCTTTCCATACCCCCATCCCACCCAAGTTCATGCATTCTGCCATACATGTCTTGCACCTTTTTCTGAGTCTTTCCAAAGTTTTTTTCAAAGCAGAAGATTAATGTTTTGGGGAGAACTTCACTGTTTCAATCAGTTTTTTGTCCCAGTTCTTTTGTTGTTGTTGTTCCCTCCAATCTAGTATTGCTTCAGTGTACACACACACACACACACACACACACACACACATGTCACCTTATACTAAAATTGTGTCATCTGAAAACAAACTATGTTATTTTCAAATCATATTTCAGGATTCACATTTTTCCCTTTTGAGTTTATATTACTCTAAAATATGAATACATACCCTCCACCCATATACCAAAATTCCAAAGTCTGAAAATAAATGGTAAATTAATTCTAGAACTTGTTAAGGGATTCACATGATAAGAGCACAGTTGCTTTCAGATGATCAGGAATATAACATTAAGGATCAGTTTGCCTTACAACTAGGTACTTGGTGCTAGCATCCACAGATGAGGGATACCATTCGTCCTTTGTTTTTCTGAGACTGTGTTACTTCACTTAACATAATATCTTCTAGTTCCATCCTTTTACCTGCAAATTTCATGATGTCATTCTTCTTTACTGCTGCATAGAATTTCCTTGTGTAGATGAACCACATTTTCTCTATCCACTCGTTGGCTGAGGGACACTTGGGTTGGTTCCAGATCTTCACTATTGTGAAGAGAGCTGGAATAAACATGGCTGTGCTTGTATCTCTGCACTAAGATGAATCTTGTGGGTATAATACCCAGGAGTGGTACGACTGGGTCAGGTGGTAGGCTCATTTAGAACCTTTCCATAGTGGTTGTATGAGTTTACATTCCCCTTTCCCCACAACTTCTCCAGTATTTGGTATCATTTGTTTTCTTGATCCTAGCCAGTCTTATTGGAGTGAGATGATATCTTAAAGTGGTTTTAATTTGCATTTCCTTAATTATTAGCATGTGGAACATTTTTGAAGATGTTTCTCAGCCATCTCTATTTCCTCACAAGTCAGGTCTTTAATCAGAACGTTTACTGGGCATGACCCTCTTTGTCCTCAGAAAACCAATCTTTGTTTAATTAGTCTTTGTTGAATAATTTATTTTTTATTATTTTATTTTATTTTTTGCTTCTTCAGCTGAGACAGCAAAAGATGATTTATTGTACTTGGTTACACTTGGCCACAAGGGAGAACAGTACTAGTCCGGAATGCCACAGGTCCAGGGAGAGGGCCATGGGGGCTGTTTGGGTGCAGCAGGGCCAGCTCCCAGTGGTGGGTGGTCCTGGCGATGGCTGAAGTTCCAGATCCAGTGGGATACATTCTCCACAGTAGCCCAGTCAGAGGGTTTGCACTAGCGCCCAGGGCCCGCCATTCCTCACTTCTCCCACAGCCTCCCTGGATGCACAGCTTCCTTTACTTGGACCTCTGCCTCGTCTTTCTTATCTCGCGCTTCAGCCCGTGCATTCGTTTCTTCCTCCACTTCGATCTCATGGCGCAGGCGTTTCAAAGAAGATGGCGCTAAGACCGGAATAATTTATTTTTATTTAGAGGCTTTTGAAAATCAAGTAGACAAATGTTTCATTTTTACGTTATATAACCATGGTCAACTATAAACTTATTTCATGCATATATGAATGTTTAGCACGTTTTTTTTCTCAAAATATATAAGAAGGCTGAAATTGTGTGTGTGTGTTTGTGTGTGTGTGTGTACTTGTGAGTGCACATGCAGATGTCTTGCGTGCCTGGGCCAGAGGCTGCCTTCAGGTATCTTTCGTTGGACCCTCTCTACTTTTTTTTTTTTTTTAACTTATTATTATTTTTGTATGTGTATGAATGTACCGTCTGCATGTAGGTTTGTGCACCTGTGTCGTGCAATGCCGCGGAGGTCAGAAGAGGGCGTCGGATTCCCCTGGAACTGGAGTTCTCCTGGAATTGGAGTTCTCCTGGAATTGGAGTTTCAGACGGTTCTCAGCCACCATGTGGGTGCTGGGGATCGAACCCGGTTCCTCTGCAAGAGCAGTCAGTGCTCTTAACCGCTAGGCTATCTCTCCAGCCCCCCGCTCTACTTTTATACTTTGACTGAAGCTCGCTGATGGGGCTAGAGTGGCCAATGAGCATCAGGGCTGTGCTTGGCTTCAATTTCCCACTGCTGGAGTTACAGGCATGTGCCACTGTGTCCAGCTTTTCTGTGTATATGCTTGGGTTCTGGGGATCTGACCTCCCCTTCGGCCCTTGATAGCGTGGACACTTCACTATTCTGAACCATCGCCCCAGCCCAAGAGACTGGCTGATGCTTTAAAATAGCCTGCCACTTGGAACTTCATACAGCGCCACCTACAGGAATAACAAGTGTTTATGGACCTCTGATGTGTGTGGTCTGTTTTTAATAAATTATTTTGGTCTTCGCATCTTAATCCCCCAATTTCGCAAACAGGAAAATGGAGGGGTGTGAGTTTAGAGGATTTGAGCAAATCTGCAGCCAGAACCAGCACATGAATCCGGATTGTTACATCCACAGCTGGGCACCCTGAGCCACACGCTTCTGGCTCCTTTCAAACATTTCTGCTCCGTTGGAACGTGCGGGTTGAGCACTGGGACAGCGCTCTACTCGCTGGTCCCAGTAGGTTTCCATTTCCCATATTAAAAGCTTACTGATAATATTTAACATGCTTGTCTTTGAATATCACATTGTAATAAAAATTAGTATTGTTTGAAAATTATATCAATGAATGATAAATTCAGTCCATTAAAAGATTGATGTGATTGATTAAGCGTGCAAAGCTATTTCAGAGAAGTAGCCGTACCCATAAAGTCTTTCAATAACCCAAACATTAAAACAGCAGACTTCACTCTAGGCATTAACACAGTGTATGGGAATAGTCACCTAGTCGCCTTCCATTCTTTGCCATTAAGTTCTCTCTAAATTAATTCCTAGAGAAATTACAAGCAAATAGCACCTTCCCTGCAGCGCTTTTTTCATGCTGTAAGATAAGGATTAAGAAACCCTGTGGCCCAGTAAGAAACCCATTTTGTAGTCTCTTTGTACTGATAAAATTTCTCCCGGCACTGAACTCCCACTGTCAAAAATACTATAACATTTTACTAGTTTGCAAAAGATGAAAATGTTACCAGATGTTAAATTCAAGAAGCAAGCTAACAACTTCTGTTTTCAGATGGGTAGGTTTCCACCTTAAAAAGAATTAAAATAAATAAATAAATAAAAGACTCTCTACTAGCTCTAGTACTAAAAAACTGTTGAGTCATTTGTGATGTGAATTTTATAACTATTTAGTCTCAAGGCACTCAGCCTTTGAATAACGGGATATGTGCTAATTACCTTAATCCCGATAGGCTTTATGTCTTCTTTTGAACCAAAAAGGCTTGGGTTTCCAGAGTAAAGTAATTAAATAACTTTCACCCAGTGACATTATGGCTGCAGGTAGGTAGGGCAGAGCGCTCATCATTATCTCTGCATTATGCACCTTTCACTGTTCCATGATGATGCGCCTCCCACCCCTGGCCTGGCTCCTTAGCATAAAAGGCTTATTGAAATGAAAGCATTTCAGGGGTCGTTTTCTCACCTGATTCATTAATCAGGCCTGGCATTTTTCCTTAGTCCAGCTATACTCCATGTGAGCAAGATTAGTAGACCAGCAGACACAGAAAAAGCAGGAAAAGAATGGGAGAAATGAATACACGTATCAAGTGAGTGTGGGCCTGTGTTTTTATTAGTCTTTTGATGGATTGCCTGGAATACATGGCAGAAACACACGTGGCATTTTCCATCTGTCTCCCAGAAGGATTTTTCAATGTTTCACCTTAGGTTCTTCAAAGAATAGTTCTTTGATTTAGTAATAGCTATAGAAACCTTTGCCTTTGATATCCAGAGGTGGTGTGGAATTCGTCTTTTGATTAAGCAATGCTCAGGCAATTGAAGAACATTACAATAGATGAAATAGGGAGTGTATGTCAATCATCTTCCATTAAGTCAGGGCTCTGTCAAAGACAAAATTGTGTTAAGTGTTAAATTACATTTGACACTACATATTAAAACATACAGTGATTTTTACTCATCTTCTACTATTTTTTCCTTTCTCAATTTCTTCTTGTGATATACTACTATTCATTTCAGTTCTTACTCAAAATAATTTGGAAAGTTGGTATCAAAATTATGAGGGATACACTCAATATTTCAACACTGAGTTGGCAAATGAACAGTTACTGTTTGAATACAGTATGCATGTTTTCATTGTAAGTCCTAAAACCTTCAGTTTCAGGGAATCATTTATGTCTATTAGCCTGTCTCCAGTTTTCTCAAAGCTTGTACCCTTTTCTTTGAAATAAAATGGTGATAATGTGATATTTAAGACATTATAGTATTCTTTGTAGGCATTCAAGTAAGGAATTATTAATTCACTACTCTGTTTCAGGATACTTTAAAACTAACAGAATAATTCTTCAATTACAGATACTACCTTACACATCAGTACTATTGATGTACTGTCACTGGAAATAGATAACACTTAGGTTAAAAAGGCACTCTTAAATCAAGAAGCAATTTTTTGACCGAAAAAAAATCTGTATTGATGCATGAGTTAAAGATGTAGTTATACACCACTGTTGATTCTATAATTCACAAATCAAATTTGCGTGGTATGTTTTAATGCTTCTATTTGGGGACTTGTGCACATCTCTGCTTAACTGGATCCCTCCCTCAGTGATCTTAGTCTCCCTCCCTCACTTCCTTCTTCTTCTTGCCCTCTGCTGTTTTCTCCTCCTCTCCTCTTACCATCTTTAAATAAAACTTATTCTATGGTGAGAGTTATGTTCTGGACTATTAAGAAACACATTAAGCCCTTATAGAATCTACAATAAAAGAGATAAATAAAGTAAATACATACTTCATGGGTAAGTAACACATTCTCCCTGGTCCTTCTGTCCCCCTTCTTTGTCTCTGTGGTTGATACCATCAATCAAATCATACGAACACAACATCTAGGAGTTAGAGACTCTTCTCTCCTGAAGAGCTGACTTCTAAACTAGTTACTTGTAATGGTTAACGTTTCAGTTTTATCTCAGCCATTGTAAATCCAGTCTCTCTCTTTTTTCCCCCCACAAGTCTCTCCTCCAAAGTAACATCTACATCCATGTCCCATTGTCATGTAGATAATGGGTACTCATCAGTGCCAGGCACTGTGCCTTTAAGCTCCTATTAAATATCCTTAAGGATGATAAGCATCCTTCTTAGCACATGTGATATTCTCTCTTCTTTTCCTGGGCTAACAGCAGATCTGCTGTCATCATAGCTGTTAGGAAAAAAAGAGACTCCACAGCATGGTACATGGAGAGTTCCAAGTTTTTCATTTCTCTTTTTGCCTTTCACCTCCTTTCTCACATGTTGCTCTTCGTAGGTGGGCTTCCCTACTCTTTCTCCCACTATACCCTAGGCTGACCTGGAACTCACTATGTAACCCAGGCAGCCCTTCGACTCACGACAGTCCCCCTGCTTCAGCCTCCCAAGTGTTTAAGCTACAGCCTGGCCTCACCATTGGTTCTCAGTATCTCAAGGTTCTTATGCTTCTGGAGTCTTTTCCCATACTGGCTGCCGCCATCCTCATCTGTCCTCCACCCGAGAGTCCTTACAGACTAGCTCGTTCTTCTCTCTGCACGGAGCTTATCCTGACCTCACCTCTTTGTTTATACTTTGGTTTTTCACAGTCATGTTCTCATTATATGTATCCTGCTTATGTTCTACATTGAGCTGAGACCACAGGCTGTGTCTTATTTATTCATGTGCCTCGGTGTCTATCTCATTACTAGAATATACTGTCAGTATAATGAATATTGAATACATGGCTTGATGAACAGCTAGTTTGTTTATTAGCAAGCTACCAAGTGTTTTATTCTTACAATCAAAGCTTAAGTGGTAAAATAAATTATTTTATTGTTTTCTAAATGACTCTGTCACAAAATTAAATATGTAGCATTAGTGTCACACATAAACCCTTGGATTACAACATTTTACCTGGAATAACATCTTGGTTATTCACTGTTTGGTAGGAGCCAGTCAAGGAACCTTGTACATTTTGTGCCAGAACAGTCTACTAAAACATCTTATTTCCATTGTATTATTTGAACCTTACAGCTATGCTTCCTTGTTCTCTCTCTCTCTCTCTCTCTCTCTCTCTCTCTCTCTCTCTCTCTGTTTCTTGTGTGCGTGTGTGTGTGTGTGTGTGTGTGTGTGTGTGTAAGCCGGAGGTCAATCTTGAGTGCCATTTCTCAGGAGAGCTCCATCTTGGCTTTTGACATGTGATTTCTCACTGGGACCTGCACTCAGCAATTACACTAATATGGCTGGTCAGTGAGCTTCAGGGTCCGCTTGTCCCCACCTCCTCAGCTTTGAGATTACAAGAGGATGCCCACACCTGAGTTCACATGGGTTTTGGGGATGAACTTGGGTCATCATGCTTACAGGGCAAGCACTTTACTGAGCTTTTCTCCCAGCCCCTAGTGCTGCTTTCTTTGCTCTGCCCTCATAGTTTTTTTTTTTTTTTATTTTTTTTTATTGGTGGCTGAAAAGTGTGATTGTTTACTGTTTTCTAGAATGAAACACTAATTACATTTAACTAAAAAGGAAAGTGGGGAATTTAGGATTCTACCGTTTCTGCAGAGACCTGTCCTATATAGCTCATTTGGGCCATTTGCATGTATTTTTTTTCTCTTAAGGTCAGGTGATCGGCAAGAGTCAGGATAAATATGTGACCGAAGCACTGCTACTTGGAGCAGGAACAATCTCTGTGTCCTAGAGGATTGCTCTCTAAGGTCAATATTGCATTTGAAAGCAGCATTGCTTTGAATATGACAGACAGGTTACACAGAGGACCACAGGGAATCGGTGGGCTCCTGGAATAAGTAATAGGAACTGCAGCAGAAATCTCTTTTTCAGTGCAAATTTGACAACTGAGCTATGTCTGACTAATATCGAACATCCATATCGAGCTGTTGAGGTCAATAGTTGGGCTTAGTTATGTTCTGTATTGACTGCTTACATTTTCTAAATGAGAAAGAAATGGCCAAATGGGAAAAATCCATTGCATCTGGAGAAAGTTTTTTTTTTTTTTAAGTTGAATTTAATTTTATATGGTAAACAAAGACAATGTTTTGAAACTTTGGTCTTTGGTTTATTTGGATCACATGAATTAATCCTATAGAGATCAGTATGGCTTCAGAGGAATATTGATGAAATAGTTATATTTTCATGCAACTATAAAACTTGGCCTAAGTTGTTTTTCCAAACCAAGAGATAATGCAGTGCAGTGGCAGGAGGCTCGGAGAACTGAGACCCATCAGGCTTCAGCTCCATTTGTTGGAGACGACATCTTTGGACAAGTATCTTAAGCTATTTGGTTGTCATTTCTCCCAGATAACTGATATATAAGAAAAACATTCTATGAGGCTGGAGAGATGGCTCAGTGGGTAAGAGCACTTGTTGCTCTTGCAGAGGTCTGAGTTCAGTTACCAGAACCCAAGGTGGAATGCTTACAACCTCCTGTAATCCCACCTCCAGGGGTTCCAATGCCCTCTCCTGATTGCCTAGGGTACCCACACTTATGTGATCATACCAACACAGAGTTAAAAATTAGATAAATCTTTTTAACTAAAACGGAAAAGAAAAACATTATAAATCAACACGTTTAAGACTAGCTTTTGATTAATGAAATAACGATTTCAGAAGAGAACCATAAAATGACAGGTGTACAATAAAATGTTAGTGGTTCCTAAGATGTCTAATAATTCAGTCATCAATTTTCGAATGCTAGGCTCATGCCAGTTCTCTGTATAGGATCTGCTGATTAGCATGAAATGACTTCTCTAAGTCATAGATAGTTGTAATGGAATGTATAGACATCTAGTTTTTTTATGTAAAGTACAGAAAATAATCACATTTGCACAAGAAACTCAAAATAGTGACCTTTAAGATCTTTCAGAATTTTTCTCATTTTTATATTCATCACATCTACGTGTTACTTAATAATAATTTGTTTTAGTGACTAGCTTTAAAAATTCTTTTCCAGAAATGATAGATCCGTTTTTTTCTCAACTTTTACTATATAAGCAGGCTGAGTACTGGTGATAGTCAGTGCAATCGCGTACAGTAAGGATCCTGCAGAGAACCGCAGCCAACCCTTGCCGAGCATGCGCACCACTGCTGTGTTCGCAGGTGGCGCCTCACTGGAACAGGACTGCATCCCGCGGACCATGTGAGTCACAATGGAAATTCCATGCGAAAAGTAAAGGCAGAAAGATAAGGCTAATTTTAATAACATATTTAGCTTCTATAGCATTTCAAAGGTAACAGAAAAATACAGAAATATGTGCATTCTTTCTTCAAAAGGAGATTTCAACTTCTGGTATGTGTTTTACACTTGTAACCCATCTCGGTTCAGACTGGCACATTACAAGTGTTCAGTGGTCACATGTGCCCAGTGATGTTAGCCTAAATTAATACCCACTAGAGCACTTTAGGAACGATTGTTGGGCATATCTGGATCTTATCTGGCACTGGAGGAGGTTGAGTAGATATTGGAACCCCTTGGGAATAGGTTTTTCTAGTTTTAAAATAATTGTCCTATGAACAGATGGGCATTACTTCCAGTAGTGACAATCGCTGACAGCAGTGATAACTTATGTTTGATGTGTGGCCCTTCGATTCTGCAGCTGGCCTATGCTGCCTTTGAAGACCAGAGTCAGGAGCTGTTAGTAGTCCACAGGCTCCCCGTCGAGAGCATCCTGTAAACTGTCAGTGTGCACACACCTTGCCAACCAGCTTCTGCACCTTTGCTAATACTGTTCTCTGGCATGAAACGCTGGCATTATCTCTGAGGTTTTCTTGAACGAATAACAATTCATTATTTTTAATGAAAATGGAACTATTTATTTCCATAGGAATACTTGCTGGCTTCCCTGGCAGACTGTTGTCCCCTTGCCCAAGGAGCTGTAACATTATATTAATATCCTGATTGCTAACCCAACAAATTATCAGAAACTCACTGGATTTTCCCAGCACAGATATTTCCTCTTCCATCTCTAGACCAGAAACCTGTACTGAATTGAATGTAACTAAGCCAGAGTGTGTGGTTCACACCTCTTCATTGTGCTGCTCACACTGGAGAGGCTCCAGAGGAGAATGTTTCCTCCAGCATCTGGTAACTGCATTCCTTGTCTTGTGGTCACACTGATCTATTCTCTGTTTCCTTTGTTAGATCCCTTCTTCTTCTTGGTCTTTAAATAAATCCCTGCCTTCCTCCTTCTTACAAGATTTAAATCCCAGATTACAGTTAGTGACCATCCAGATAATTCATCTCAAAACCTGTAACATAACTGGGGGCTCACATACCATGATCCTGTTAAGAACAGTGCTTCCTGGACATACACAGGAGGAAGTGTCATCAAGGAAATAGAATGAGCATGCAGGCTTTACCTTATTAATACTCGATATTAATTTTGTAGAATATTTAAGATAAATTAATTCTAAAAATTATTTTGCAATTGAAAATTTTCTAATAGTTCTGTCTAAATATTGGACTTAGTTTGAAAGAAAATATTTATTTGATGAATGAGACATATATGTGGAGATTTGAATTCTTGGTAACTGTGACACTGAAGAATTCAACAGAATTAAATTTGACTTACTGGAAGCCTTCTCTGCCATTTTCTTGTCAGGTCACCAGTGAGTTCATGGACCTCCCTGGACCCCATCGTATGAAGACACTTGTTTTGTGACATGTATATATTGGTCCTGAACTGTGAACTATTAAGTTTTGAGTTCATCTGTGTTCACTCTGGATCATAGCACATGTCAACGCCTGAGCAGGTCACTGCGGATGACTTGAGTCGAAAAGCTGGTATCACTATTTTTATGACAGTCATAATCTAATCAAAACAAACCCAATCCAGCTGTCACTTACAGTGTCTATAGGAGACGGTGACTACACACTGCGTAATTAACCCTACCCTTGTCTGCAACGGTATGAAAAGGATACTTCTCATGTTCTTATTTCACAGGTGAGAAAACTACAGCAACAAGAGCTTAAGTGATTCTCAGAAGGTCTCACAGCTGGGATTTAAACCAAGGTGCTCCCACTGTTAATGTTTCATTACAACAGTTTTTGTTTAGTGATTGTAAGGTAAGCCTCCCGTGATACAGGCCTGAGCACAGGTCTTGAGAAAAGGGGAGGAGGTTTGGGTAAACATTTTGTAAGTGGGAAATCTAAAATGTCACTTTTGTTTATTTTGACTTTTTGGTTTTTAGGAGAAATAGAACCTAGAACTACGCACACCCCAAAATTTCACTTAAAATTTTTTTTCACTTATTTATTTTTATTTATGTGTATGAGTGTTTTGTGTGCATCTGTGTAAGTTTGTAAGTTACCTATGCGTGCAATGCTTGTGCAGGTGGGAGGAGTATGTCGGATCCCATGGAACTAGAATTATGGATGGTTGTAAGCTGCTGTGCGGGTGCGTGGAAATAAACCTGGGTCCCTGCGAGAGAGGCCAGCCTTAGTTGAAATCATTGAAAAAAAATTTTTTTTCAATGATTGTTGGTTTGCTCTATTTTTCAAACCTCAGTGCAGATTCTTTCTAGTCTTTAGACTTGTTTACAGGGATTACTATCTCTGCCTGACCCCCATTGGATTGACACACACACACACACACACACACACACACACACACACACATAAAGACACAAACCTCGGTATCATTTGTTGTTGACACATTTGGATTTCTACCCAAAAGTTTTTGAAAGTGTGGACACTAAAGCACATGAAATTCTTACCCAGTGTATCCAGGAAAAAAAGCACTTTTCAAAGACTAGGGACTACCAGGTGAAGTAGTACCTGCCTGTAATCTGGGCTCTTGAGAAGTAGAGGCAAGTTCAGGTGGTTCCAGGTGATCCTTATCTAAGTTGTATGTTTGAGGCCAGCCTGGGCTACACGAGACACTGTCTCAAACAAACAAGCAAGCAAGCAAACAAACAAACATGAATCACAAACAGCAGCAAAATAAAATTCAAACAGAAAGGACCTGGGAGAGTCTGTGATGCTCAGCTCTCTCGGGTGGCAGTCCGGGAACCTGTGGGCTCAGGCCTATCCTTATGATCATGGATTGTCAGTGACTAGAAGGAGATTTGTGGTCCTCAGCCTCCTTATCAGACATTCCCTGCTGATGGAATATTGAGTGAAAGTTTATTATTTTGCTTTGTCTCCCTTCCTGCGTTGAATAATGTCTTCTATTTAATAACTATTCATAACTACCTTAGAATCAAGGAAAATCTAGGAATCAAGTTCTAAACACAAGAAATAAATAAGATAGGATATGATGGGCCTAGTTTCAGCCACACTAGTAGAGGATTTTGTTGGGTTCTCAGGGGATGGTAGATGTGGATGTAAGCTCTTGAAAGCTAGCTTTATTTTTTTTTTCCTTGAAGAGACTAAGAGGTGTGATGAAATTGTTTCAGAAGAGAATGAATTTCTTCAAAAAAAGCACAAAAAAAGGTAAAAGGAGCAGAAATCAAAGGGGCAGAGAAGGGAAAACACCATAATAAAAGGCTCCTGTGTTGAAGAATGTCATCTGGGCTTAGGGGATGGAATGTAAATGGAATGGAGATGAAATGGAAGAATGCCTAAGACTACATGAAACAGAAGGCGTTTGAAGAAGAGACTCGCACCCTGAAGAGCTGGGGACTGCTTGCTTACAAGGAGGCTTTGTGTGGGATCTAAGTGCTCCTTTAGACCAGATGAGACAGTGAAGGATTCCTTCCACTGTGTTTAGTGCATCTAGACTTTTGTGATAGTTCCAAACCTCTTTATCTACCTGTCATGCCCATAAGGCTCCAAGTTAAACTATAGTTTAGAAGATCAAATGTGAATGTGGCATTGATTTCAAATTTCAGAACTGAGTTTCTGAGGGTCTGTGAGGAATGGTAATCTGGTATAATATATAATCACATTGTAGTACCTTCATGTCAATTCATTTTGTTGTTTGGGAAATGAAACTTACTTTGATGCCTGGACTTAAAACTGAGTTTAAGAAAAATAGGAGAACATTTGTGACTATTTTGTAAATGAAAGTTAGAAAATGTCTCTGGTTTCAGTTCTACAAAAGCTCTGAGAGAATGGGGAAATGTTTAAGGTAATGGAGAAGGGATTAGAAATCACATATGTATTATATCACTGCGGCATAGGGAGCAAAGAGGAAATAATCGATAGAGTAGAGACAATGACAGTTTCTTTTCTTTGGGGTGTTTTTTTAAAAACATTTTTTAATTTAATTTTTTAATTTATTTTATTTTTTTATGTGTATGAATGTACTGTCTGCATGTAGGATTGTGCACCCGTGTNGTAAAAATGCCTTCTTTAATTGACTAATAGACATAAGAACTGTGAAAAGGATTATACTCTGTTCAGAACCAAATATAATACTAAAGTCCTTGGGCTATGCACTTAGGCAAAGTATATTAATGCAGGAGCTCTGACATCAGCAATGGATTGTTCTACCAGGGGGATGTTGGCCAGGGGATCCAAGGCCCCACAAAAGGTAAGGGCTCCTTGCCCCTAAGTTGGGATACCTGCAGGAGGAGAGGCGATAAGACCCTGCTGCCGAAGACCTGACGTTAACATGGGAGGGATGTATTGAGACCGCACATGCAAGGGTACAGATGGCCTCTGGAATGCCAGAGAGTGTTCCCAAAGGCCACTAAACCAATAAAGCAAATACGGGTCTCCCTGAGTCAAGCAAGACTCCACCATCAGCACCAGCTACACTTCACCTGCCTGGAAATACTGTGCAGCAGAGGCAGCCATGTGCCTGTATATCCCAAATCTAATTGGCTGTTGGCTCTCTCCTTGGAGGAATAACCCATGGCTGATGCCACAAGCCTACATCCTCTACAGGTTAGGAGATGTCATAAGCCACAGTAAGACCCTGTTATATTTATCAGGGGGTAAAAATGTAATTCATGAATTAACATATCATCCAAACATATGTGTCTATGCCAAAGTAACCTACCATAACTATTAGTGCTGCTTAAATACCTATATATCTAATTGCTTGTGCTTCATTAGTAGGATCGAAAGGTTACTCCTGAACAAACTGTCAGCCCATGAAAGGAAACAGCCAGAATTGACCAGAATCCAAGTCAACAGCTCCAGAGAGAGAGGACAGTTTTACTTCTCATCCACCTGTGCCCCTTTTCTAAGCCTAGGGAACAATCTGCGGAAGAGGGGGCGTGGTAGAATGTAAAGGCTGCGATTGGGGTGAACGGTGAAACTACAGCGATGTAGTCTGGACACTCATTTGATCAACTTGATTGAACAAACAACCTGTCAACCCCCACTGAATGGTGGGACTGTGGGGGTTTGGGCACAACAATCTGTAAATTGGTTTTGCACGAAGGATGCTTATACTCATGGATTATCACTTATAGCTAAAAAATGAAAAAAAAAAAACCTGAAAGATGCAGGACAGTTATGGCAGAATACATGATCTGGGATGGGGTGAGGGTGGGGGGGAAGGGAAAGGGAAATATGCCTGATCTGAATTGGAAAATGATGTACGAAATGCACAAGCCATCAATAAAATTAAATTTAAAAAAAATGTCCTCCTTTAAATGGTCAATGTTTGGTATTGTGCCACAAGGACGAGACAGAACAAGACGGAACAAACAAAAATCTGCCAAGCACTGTGTCATGGAAGCCTACTGGAACTGGTCTGTCCTCTGCCTTCCTGCCTTGACATCTCTGCTCTTCTCTAACTGGCTTGGGGTCCGTACAGCTCCCCAAGCATATTTTATTTTATGTCTTAATGTGTCACCCCATTTCTTGACTGGATGAACCGTAAAGGCTAGATTAAATTTGGAAGGATAAAGCACTTGTGGCTGCATTTTGGATGTATCCTTCCGGAAACAATGACCGCGTCCTGTGGCATTTCCCCCATCATTTCTCTGCAATTAGATCTCCTCACAGAACAGCTTGCTCTAATGCCATTCATTATTTCTATTGAGTAAACAAAACAGCAATGTAATTGAGGGGCGGGCTGAGGCTATGGGTCAGTCCACAAAGTGCCTGCTGATCTTGAGTATGGATCTTGGCACACTGGAAAATCTCAGTATGGCAGTGCATGCATAGATCCTGATAGATCCAGAGGGTCCTTAGACCTTGCCGACCAGCCAGTGTAGCTGATCAGTGAGCTCCAGGCTGGTGAGAGAGCCTGTCTCAAAAAAACAGATGGAGTATGATTGAAGACACTTGACCTCTAACCTCTATATACATTCTCTCTCTCTCTCTCTCTCTCTCTCTCTCTCTCTCTCACACACACACACACACACACACAAACTCACTCAAACTCATACATATGCCACACACAGAAGTCAAATGAGATAACTTCTGTAGTGCTCGGAATATTATTGTCAGAATGACAGGATGTATAGGACATCTTACAGGTCACTATTGAAGCAATAGACTAGGAGAGATCTGCGACCCAGCTAATATCTATTCATAATTACATGAAGGGGTGAGGATGGTAGATAAATATTAGACTCTCAGCTTCAAGTGTGGAAAACTTTTTTTTTTAATTTTTAATTTATTTTTGTATGTGTATGAATGCACTGTCTGCATGCAGGTCTGTGCACCCGTGTCGTGCAATGGCGCGGAAGTCAGAAGAGGGTGTCGGATTCCCCTGGAACTGGAGTTAAAGACAGTTCTCAGCTGCCATGTGGGTGCTGGGGATCGAACCCGGGTCCTCTGCAAGAGCAGTCGGTGCTCTTAACTGCTAGGCCATCTCTCCAGCCCCAAGTGTGGAAAACTTTTACAGAAACTACTTAAAACATAATCCAAAACTCTTTCATTACTTTTCACATTACTTTTCAATATTTTCAGCAAGCAGTTAGAATGTCTGTGGCCTAACTGATAATAATTCCTACCAAATGCTATAATCTGATGGATTAGAGACAACCCAATGATTTGGAGTATCTCAAATATTTTGTCTATTTCTTCCTCAGTCATTTTACTACTTTCAGATATTTTTCTTTAAGTTACAAGTACACTTTAACTTTTCAAGTTTTATTATCTTTGGCATAAAGCTTTAATTTTTTACTTCAAAAATATGATTTTCTGAATTTCTCAGTCAATTTCTCATGAGAGAAGAGGCTGTTAACAGAGAGTCAGCTAGTAATCACTTCTACACCTGACAGATTTACCCCAAGTCAGAGTGTCAGTTCCCTCGTATCTGTGTTTATGCTCATTAACACTGCTGACTGGGAAACTCATGTGTTCAGGGCCTTTGTTTCCTTTGCAGAAATGTCCTCAGCCCATGTCTTGAAGCTTGATAATCCTCAGAACTGTGCTGTTTCTATTTTGACTTTAGCAGAACCAAACTAGATTAAGCCCAAAGAGAATTGGAATTAATAAAGTCAGAGACCTCCTTTTCAAATTTTATTTCAACACAAGCATGGCATACATTAGAATATAAGCAACACATGCTTCTCAGCTCAAACAACTTTAAGGGAAAAAAATACATTTCAATCTCTAATAGAAAAACTTTTTTTCCTCTTTTTTTTGGCAGTGTAGACATGCATAAATAAAAAGATGGCTACTCTTTCTCTTTATTTCTGTCAGTTCCCCCATTTGTAGAGCTGACTCTTAAATTTTGCTTATTCCTTTCTTCTCCTTTCTGTTTACCTTCAATTTTCTCTTCTTCCCCTTTCCTGCTTCATCTGCTGTCCTTTTTCCTTTTTTCTTTCTACCTTACAATGTTGTTTAAGCATGCTGTAAACCTATTCATTCCCCAAAGGCAAAACCAGCTATCTGAGCAACACTTTGTCAGCATAATACATTTACAGAATGCATATTTATGAACCTTTGAGCTTTTATTGTTCCAAAGGACAAATAAAAAACATGAAAAGTAGCAATATAGTGTTTCAAAGGTCCCTCAAGGAAAACAAAAGTAGCTGGAAATAAATTTTGAAAAAAGGTTCTTCTGTAAAAAACAGAACCTTGACTTTGTCCATACAGAAGGTTGGAGAGTAGAAAACTATGTCTGTTCTTCCTCTGAAACTAAGAATTTAGGAAATTTTAAACTTTTTAATAGGTCTAGCCTCTTAAAGTCTGGCAAACAGTAATTTTAAAAGAGGATTGCACATAAATGTTTATAATCCACAGAATCTTAAAACAGCATGCCGCATTTGGCTGTAATAAAAAAAAAAAAAAACTGGGGGGGGTTTAAATGGAAGTCTATCTTACTTCCAAATTACGAGCTTGGCTTCCAGCATTCAGGCTCATACTAAATTACCCAGATTAAAAAGCTTCAGAGTAGAAATGAAAATCTTATAAAATGCTGCATTTTGATGGTTTCATTTTAATTGAATGTAGGAAAAATAATTAAACTCTCATTGTATGTCCAACTTTTGAAAAGGAATGGACTTGTGGTGTTTAATGCATTCTGGCTAAAATAGGCTCACTGTGAAGCCTAGAGGTGGGAATTTTAAGGATTTGGAGAGGAAAACACAAGGCTTCATTTTATATCAAAGACCAGAAGACGACATTTTCAGGGTCACCTTTGTCCTTCGATCCATCCCAGTTACTGTCAGTTTCAGGTTCTAGTGTCAGTTTCAGGTTCGCAACAACCTGAATTGCATTTTCCTAAAATCTGTATATTACAGTCATCAAAATAGACCTTCTGGCATTTGGGTCCTGTAGTTTGTTCAGTTAACGTTGCACACTTATGAGGAAATGAACGTTTAACCATCGGGTGATCAGTTCTTGACAATGGTCTCCACCCAAACCCAAAACAGTGTTCCAAACAGAGAATAAAACTGACACTAGATTCTAAATCTTTCCTGCAGTGGGGGTTTCTTAGATTGGGGCCCTTGATAGTAGGTTTTCATTGAGAAACCAAGTGAGAGCGTGGTGATCTATGAGTGGCCCATGATCTAACTCATCATTTATTGTATATTTTACCTAAATCCATAGTAACATTCACAAAGAAATTTATTTTTAGAACACAGGGAAGCCCTCATCCATAGTTCAGTTTGACCCTATCTCTAGCAATAAAAATTTTCTTAGCTCTTGTTCCATCTAACCAAGTTATTGTCTTCTAATCCAGAGAAAGACAAAATGAAACTCCCTACTGTAAATTAGCAAAGCAAGACAAAGACAAGCTTTTGATGAATTAGGAGATTCTCCAGAAGCCCTGACTCCTTAGGTCACTGTATTCCTAAGAGCATTCGATTTTGGTGATGACAAGGGAAGTTTCCATCAAATATAAAGGTTCATAAAAAGTGACCAGAGAAAAAATCTATTTCTCTGATCAACATATATTTAATGTTCTCTAAGAAGCCCAGGAAATAGCTAGTAGACATGGCTTAATTAACTAGTGAAAACAGAAGCTTAGTGTTAGGAATTGCTCTCCTTGTTACTTCTTGTCTCCCTTCTGTACAAGTTAGCCTTTCTTGTGGTGGTGATAAACGCCTGTCTCTGTATTTCAATGGGAAGAAATAAAATTTGGTTTTTATGTTTTTGACATTTAAGCGTGTCACATTTTTCTTCTCTTCTTTCTTTTGTCTGCCTTTTCCAGTTTTCCATTTCAGTTTTCCTTGTTCTGGTTCTATTCAGGTCACTAAATGTCCTAGCAACTGTTGCTAGAAAAACTCACAGATTGGGAAAAGATTTTAAAAGAGAAGTCATTAGATACTATTAGTAATATTTAATACACTGAGTGTAGTGTTCTTCATCATAAGGACTGATGTGTAACTGCAATAGAGAGAAACTATCACTCTGCCAAATAGAGTTACTTGTGGATCCCTCATCTGTTTCGGCATCTCCTTATGTACAGTGATTAAAATACAGTCACCCTGGAATGCTGTACAAAGTTCTGCTTGCATTTGCAGCTTATAATAATTTATTTCCCACATGTCAAATTTTCTCTGTTCATGATAAGCAATTATCATCTTTCTGAGTTCCAAACCGTTTCTTGCTTCCGGGACTTTGAGTATGTTCTCTGTCCTCATCGCCCATGACTTGCTCCTGGTTTTTCTGAGTCTTCTCTGACACTGCACCTTCAATGCCAGAGTCTGACACAACAGGCCTCTTTATCTCTGCTATAACCCTCCTTTAGCTTCTGTTTTATGTGTAGAGTTGTGCATTTCTTGAAGGAAATGACTGTGTTGTTCAATTTGTGTCATCACTTGGACCATGCAATATCTGTCACATAAAAGATATTTAAACCATGTGTGTTGAATAAGTGGATTGCTGTTTGAAGGATTAATTTAAGACTTATTGGGATGGTAGTACTAGGGTGAGAGATTGCAATCTATTAAGGAATGATGACAGATATGTAAGACAAGCAAGTTTATAGACAGTTAGGGAGGCCATCTTCCAGCACATTCCCTGTGTGGTATATACATTTCACTTTTGTCTTACTTCTTATGCATTCTGCCACCATCTCTGTGTGGTATGTCTTTTCCTTTAACTTATAAATATTACTAGACTAAGTTTTGAGATCATCAGGTGGCCAAGATTTCAGAGAGTATCCAGTAGCTCTTATGTTAGTTTTTTCCTGAGATAACAAAGTATACACTTTCCTTTAAGTAATCCTCTGATGCTGGGCATGGCAGTGGACACCTGTAATCCCAGCAGTCAGGAGGCTGAAGCAGGAGGACTGCAAGCTCAAGGTCAACTTGGGCTATATAGCTAGCATCTGTCTCAAAAAAACTAAATGCATTCCCTCCCTCCCTCCCTCCCTCCCTCCCTCCCTCCCTACTTCCCTCCCTCCCTCCCTCTTATAATAAATCAAACTAAAGAATCATGTGTGGGAAGATCCAGTTTAAATCAGTTTAAATTGAAGGCTAGCTTTTAGCTAGCATGCCTCAGGGCACCGCATGGTGGAGAGTCTCACCCTGCCCCAAGGAGGGGCAAACAATGTGGCCTAGTTTCTTGATGCTGGGTGGGGCAACAGTGTGCAGTGGCACAGAGTTGGGGGACTTATGATTGGTCCTGGGAAACTGACGTCATTTAGTTTATAAAAGCAGGCTGTCTGGGGCTGGAGAGATGGCCTAGCGGTTAAGAGTGCTGACCGCTCTTACAGAGGACCCGGGTTCAATCCCCAGCACCCACATGGCGGATTCCCCTGGAGTCTGAAACTCCAATTCCAGGAGAACTCCAGTTCCAGGGGAATCTGACACCCCTTCTGACCTCCGCGGCATTGCACGACATGGTTACACAAATCTGCATGCAGATAGTACATTCATACACATAAAGAAATAAAAAAAAAATTTTAAATAAACTGGCAGCTCATCTTAAAAAAAAAAAGTAGGCTGTAGTAAGGAATAAATTTAAATTTCATAGTAACATCACGGAATTCCTGGGCATTATTTTAATTAATTATTGAGCACATATAGGCCAAGATAGGCCTGCATTTCTTTCGGGTGGCCAGTGGATTGGAAAAAGATTTTGCGGACCACCAATCTGGGTAGCTGGTGTTGTGAGTGGACATAGACTGAAGATAGGCCTACAACCATCAGCCTGAAATTCCTGTCCAGGGTTCAGTAGTCTCTGGGCAGGTGGGAAGTCACAGCCAAGAGTGGAACATGTGTCTCATCTGTCCAGACTAAGGGCCTGAGTTGGAAGTACGACCCAGGTCAGGCTACGGGAAGTAGCCGGCTGGCCTCTGCACCAAGGGGTCAGCTCCCCACAGTGTCCACAAAGCAGGCACTGTGTTCCCCTTCCCTTAGCAGGTCCTGTTCAGCATAAAAAGAAAGCTTCCTACAATCATGTGTTAAGTTAAAGAGGGCTACAAATTCCACGAAGCATTTCTCAACTGGAGGTGAAGTCTGTTTCTCGGTTCCTTAAATCTGAGCTGGATCTGTGCCTTGTTATTATAGGGGACTATCTTCGTTTTTTGTTTTTTTTTTAAATTTTATTTTATTTATTTTTGTATGTGTATGAGTGTACTGTCTGCATGTAGGTTTGTGCACCCGTGTCGTGCAATGCCACGGAGGTCAGAAGAGGGTGTCGGATTCCCCTGGAGCTGGAGTTCTCCTGGAATTGGAGTTTCAGACGGTTCTCGGCCGCCATGTGGGTGCTGGGGATCGAACCCGGGTCCTCTGTAAGAGCAGTTGGCACTCTTAACCGCTAGGCCATCTCTCCAGCCCCTATAGGGGACTATCTTCTGACTCAAGCAGATGCCATCTTCCTGAGCTCAGCTATGCCTGCTTGCTAAAGACCCTTACAGCTGGCTTGTTGACTGTTCATACAACCACACTGGAGGGTCAGGGAGAGTCATAAGACCCTCACCTGAGTATCCAACTACACCTCGCAACCCATGATGAACAATTCAGGCCCAGTTGCATGTGGCTAGGGAAAGGGCTAGGGTACATGGTCTGTTGAGGACTAAGGACGTGTCTCTCACCATTTTATTCAGCAATGGGGAAGCCACCACCCATGCATGTGTGAGTGAAGACTTTCTAGTGTGGCCTTATGAGGGGAGCAGCCACACTCCTATAAGCAAGCCCTCACTCATTGCTCTATAAGGAAGCCCAGTAAACTCATTGGTTTCCCAGAGGGCATTTTGGTAGAATGATACCTTGGTTTGTCATTGGGACCAACACAGAAGGGACAGATGTTGTTTATATCACCCCAGAAGGAGTTTTTGCGGCACTTGCATTCAGTCAGTGGAATGTGGTGATACCGAGGGCATCTCTAGGCCATCAGCAGCCTGAACCTCCCAGTTAAGCAACTTTGTATAGAGTTCTGATAACCATATAGGAGAGAGCAGACCAACCAAGAGGCACATGTCCACCTGTTCCAGCCATCCAAGCTAAAGAGACTAATTTATGAATGAAACCAGCTTGGATTTCCAGCCACAATCCATGGCCCCAGAATACTGCAAGAAAATGAATGAGAATCAAATGAGACTAGAAGAAAAACCATACAGGTTAGCCTAGCCTAGATTTAGTGAATTGCCGTCAAAGAAATTATTCTAGGCCTACACTACTGGGCATTTAGGTGGTTTGTTATGTAACAGCAGGTAAGTGGAATACTTAGCAGCCAATTTTGCTGACTATTTAGGTTAGAATTACAATGCTATGTAAATTATTCCTTGGCTCTGAGTCTGCCAATGCTTAAGGCATGTACAACAGTCACTGTAAATGAAACCCACACTACCAACCACATTTCAGACTTTCTTTGGATGTGATCTTTGTGTTCCTACTGCTCTGCTCAACAGCCTTCATTTAAGCTTGTGTCAATGCTCCCAAAGCGATGATCTTCTGGAATTTATAACTGAGCTATAAGACTTTGACCTAGGCTGCACCTTGGTATCTAAAGTGTCAGAAGGGGGCATTTTTATCTTTATTCTGAAATGCCTCAGAGAAGTGTGTACAGACCTTATATATTTTTCAATGTGCAGTTTCTCAACAGAGCCACTTTCAGAAGCTCAGGGCATGTGAAACCATTTGAGTTTTATAGAATCATGGATCAATTTGTCATTCAACTTTTTTTTTTATCGTGGTTCAAATCACCCTGTCAGATATATTAAGTTAGAAAAATTGAAGAAATAATTTACCGATGAGATGCTTCTCCAAAGTGAGCATGTGCTGTCTTCTAAGGAACTGGTCTAAAAGTGATTGCCCAGTTTTCAGTCCATGCCCATTGCAGGGGATGAGAAAAGTTTGGGATGCTGAAGAAAGAGATTTTGTAAAGAAAACTTATTCAGAAGAAACTTGGCAGTGAAATGTTCCGAGAAAGGGAGGAGCAGAAGACTCTTACCTCCTTATACGTGAAGCTTAGTGAGGGGACGTCAGCGGGACCCTTGGCTGGAATGTAAGGTGTCCTTTGCAGTCCTGGCTCACGTGAAGATCTCTGATACTCCAATGTGTGATGTTCAGACAGCAAGTTAAGCGTGAGGAGTATCGGAGGCCAGATGGGAGACAGTTTGATTGATTGTCATCAATCAAAAAATATTCTATTGTTTTCATTGCCTCGTATTAATTTTACATCTTGATGCAGTATTGAGATTTTCATGCATGTATAAATGTGTGATGGTCAAATGAAGATATTAAATATATCCATCAACAGAAGCATTTACCATTTCATTGTACTGGGAACATTCAGAAATTTTTTTTTCTAGCTGTTTTGAAATGTGCAACAAATTGCTGTAAACTATAGTCACTCTGTCATGCTATAGAAAGCTAGAACATTTTCTCCTATGCAATTGTACTTTTATATCCATTAACCATCTTGTCCTTTATGAAGGGGATGCTGCCCAGTAGGGAAGATTGCAGGTGTGAGAACTCCAGAAGGGCTGTGGGGCATCTCTGCAGGGAGTGAAAAGGTGAATGTCAGGCCAGCCAGTCAAAAGCATCACTCCGTGCTCTGCCTGCACCAAGGCCTGGGGCTCCAGGATGCCAGGAGGACTGGAAGACCTGGAGAGGAAGTCAATTTGGACAACTGCAACCAGAGGGCGCAAGGCAAACCAGTCTCTTTATTCTCCTTCCCTCCCTTTTTTTCTGCTCCTGGCTATGATCGAAACAGGTGTCAGTGAGGATGAGGTGAGAAGAAAGATGAAGACCTGTATCTCTCCTCACTCCCCAAACAGCAAGACCACAGCAGGCCAGAACTGGCGAAAGGAAAGATTTCATTCTAACCCAATATGAAGCTCTGCTTTATACTGAGACACAGACACTTTCACCTGATTTCTGACTGTGGTTTTCAAGGTACAAGGATTGTAGGATGCTCTGTCACTCAAGACAGACTGAAAGAGTCATGGGAGTAAAAGTCAAGGAAGGTCTCCTTCCACTTGGTAGGTTTTAAAGGGGCTGAACAAGACAGAATAAAATGGTGTAATCAGATAAATTGCAGTTCAATATATTGCTTATATAATCTGTTCTCTATATATTGCTTATATAATCTGTTCTCAGTAATGATAGTCATCATCTAATAAAACATACTCTTACTTCAGAGTAATATAACTTTATTCACCACATTTTACTTTTCAAAAAATATAATAAATACAAGGCATGGGACATTTTTGGAGTTATTTGGGCATAAGGATTTTTAAAGTAATGAAATTTATTAATATTTAAATATGTTATCAATTTCCTGGGTTATCATTGGTCAAGTCTGTCATAATCTTGCATCCAGCTTCTTGGTATTTACTGGCTCATTACAGTCAGTGATGGGCTCTTCTTTTATGCCAGTTTTGCTATGTACTGGCAAATAGTATGTAGACCACAAACACAAGGTGCATCCACTGGGCTTGTAATTGAATGCGATTATACCATAGTAATAATGGTGCATGAATACCCACAGTTCCTATCTACATATGAAATAGTATACAAGAGCAATACTGTCTGATGAAATCTTCATATTTTTTCTATGAATGTTATAAATAAATATATATATTTTTAAATTTATATATTTTAAATATATATATTTATATATATATATATATATATAAAGTTTAAATATATATATTTTTCTCTGGGAATTTCTACATTCTTGCCCAAGACATGTTATTTTTCACTCACAGGAAGTACAAAGGAACTACAACAAGGCTAATTGACTTGCCCAGGGTTAGATACCAAATCAGTCACAGGAAACAGAAATCCTAGCTCAAAGCTTTAAACCACCAGACTAACTATAAGGTATGGATAAGATAGAAAGGAGGACACAGCTTCAGTAGGAGATGGGAAGAGAGAAGAGCACCCAGGGGTAAGTTTCTAGACCATTTTATTTCCTGGTTTTGAGCTTATTTTTGTTTCTGTGGAGCTCTGGAGGTTGATATGTATCTAAGAACATACTTTCTGGGTACACACAGTGATACACCCTTCCTTATTTACACTGCGTACTACTGAGGGACCAGAACCTATTCTGAACTTTGCCATCAGAGAAAAAAGAGAGAAAGAAAGAAAGAAAAAACCCCTCTCTTGATAGTAAAGAGGATGGTTTAAAGTGAATGTGAAAACACAGAAAAATGCAAGTGATGAGTGTAATAATTCTTGAAGGATATATTTAAAATCCCATTAATAAAATTGCCAGTGGAGATAGAAACACACTCAGGTCCTAATCCTGATATATTTTTCTCTTTCTTCCTTTCTTTCTTTCTTAAAAATTTTATTTATTTTTTATGTGTATGAGTGTACTGTCTGCATGTAGGTTGGTGCACCCATGTCATGCAATGCCACAGAGGTCAGAAGAGGGCATCAGATTCCCCTGGAACTGGAGTTAAAGATGGTTCTTAGCCACCATGTGGGTGCTGGGAATCGAACCTGAGTCCTCTGCAAGAGCAGTTCATGCTGTTAACTGCTGAGCCATCTCTCCAGCCCCTTGATACATTTTCTATTATAGTTAAGTAACAACACTAGAACTGAGTTGTCCGAAACATTTTTTTTTAACTCATTGTCTCTGCCAGGCAAGAATTCTTGCATATGAAGACTCGATGCAGGATCTTTTTCCAGATTCATTCATGTGATTTTTAGCAAGTTTCAGTTTCTTAAAAGTTGAATTTAAGGGCTTAGCTTCTTATTAGTTACTGGCCAGAGCCTTCTTAATTCACTTGCACATAGATCTTTCTAGAAGAAGCTCATAGCTGGTTTCTACCAAAGTCAAATGAGGGTGTGAACAAGGGCGAATGACTGGGACAAGGCAGATCTCATTTCTTCACTATGAACTGTTATCATTTTTCCAGCATTTTATTAGTTAGATGTGTGGTACCGGGTCGAGCCTGTGAAAAGACTCAAGGGCATGAACACAAGAAAGTGGGACCATGGGGAATTGTCTATTATACTGTTCTACAAGCTGGTGAGTTATGATTGTGGGGAGTCACCTGAAAGAATTGCAGCTTCCATGTATATAAAATGAAGGGTTCCGAGATGATGGCTGAACCTGTTTCTCAATTTCTAGCTCTGCTTTTTTTATGACTAATTTAGATAAACAATTACACATTGACTACATGGCAGACGCTGTACTGGCTCCTGTAATGATAGTCATTACTGAGGTCCTTGCTTTAATAGCCCACCTTCCTGTTCCCGATTCTGAGACCACAGCTACATAAGGATACTACAGCTGCATAGGAACTCCCAATTCAGCGTATGGGTAGAAATATTCTGCTGAAGTACTATGAAGTAGATTTTCTTTTTTTCCCCTTTTTTATTGTTATTAAACTTTATCCATAAATCATACATCATTTCTCAATCGAATTTAGAGTCAATGAAGTAAATTTTCTAACTAATAATGAACAAATGCAACAATGATCAAAAGTAATTAAAGTGTGCCTTGCTTTCTGGAATAAATAGATTTCAGAAAATGTTGAATCATTTAAGCTACAACTTCGCTAATATTGAAAGGGCTTTGTTCTAACTTTTAATGAAGTTATCGTTCCCTTAATAAAAGGGATGAATGTATCTATGAAATTAATTTTTTTGGTCTTTTTTGAGACAGGTCCCCCTGTAGCTTCAGCTGTCCTGGAACTCACTATGTAGACCAAGCTGGCCTTGAACTCACGGAGATCTGCCTGCCTCTGCCTCCTGAGTGCTGGGATTAAAGGCGTGTGCCACCACACCCGGGTAATTTTACATAGAAATGACACTGATGTGTGGGTGCATATATTTTAGCAAGAATAGGTAAGTTTCCATTTTCTGTGTGTGGTGGAAGACTTGGATGAGTGGTGGACTCTCCTGAGGGCTATCCTTCTTAGAATTCCTATACTTTTTGTATAATATTACCTCATTTTATGAGCAGAATCTAGCCATTTCTTCTCTACAGTCTTACTCTATCTAAACATGAAAGTTCTCCCCCCTCAGAACTCTGCTTTCTTGGCTTTGGACCATCTCTCATTCATGGTTCCTCACTGAATTCCATGATATGCTCATCTAGAGGCTCTGGAGAGCCAAAGGCAGCCTGAGAAACTATGGGAGCTGTGATACTCCTTAGCTGAGGATGTACTGGGTGCTAAGCTGCATAATCTCACTTATTTCTCATAAGGTTGCTCAGATAACTAAGTTAGACTCTTATTCATATGGTATATATAGAGAAAATGGAGAGTTAAAGAGACTAGTGACCAAGGGCTGCTCCTTCCCAGGTAGCCGGCCACCCTGGTGCTTTCACAGCCTGGCCTGCCAACAGCTAACTGTCCCTGACACTGCTGCCTCAGCTGTTTATCGTCACCGCTGATGACACTACTTTTTGCTGTCTCTGCTGCTTTTTCTTTTTTTAATGCTAACCAGCTCATCTCACACTAAAAGCAGGCAAGAAAAGACCATTCAAAAGAAGCCTTCTATTGGGCCTTGTGATGGCTATTTTATCAAATGGAAGTGATTTATATGTCATTAGGTCTGAGCAGGTCCTGAGGGTACAAACAAGCTACATGAAGAAGTTGCCCAAATGCCTATGGTTCCCACTCCTGTTACAATGTCTCCTGTGCTCAAGCATGGACCTATGGCTTCATGGGGTTTGCCCTATGATCAGTTGACTGAGGAAGAGAAGACTAGGGCCTGGTTTACTGATGGTTCTGTATACTATGCAGGCACCACCCAGAGATGGACAGCTGCAGTATTACAGCCAATTTGTGAACCAAGCCTGAAGGACACTGGTGAAGCCTTCACAGTGGGCAGAACTTCGGGCAGTGCACATGGTTGTGCATTTTGCCTGGAAGGAGAAATGGCTGGAGGTTCGATTATATACTGATTCATGGGCTGTAGCCTATGGTTTGGCTGGATGGTCAGGGACTTGGAAGGAGCATGACTGGAAAATTGGTGAGAAAGACATTTGGGGAAGAAGTATGTGGATAGAGCTCTCTGAATGGTCAAAGGATGTGAAGATACTTGTGTCTCATGTTAATAATGCTCATCAAAAGGTGATCTCAGCAGAGAATAAGTTTAATAATTCAGTAGATTGGATGACTCGTTCTGTGGATAGTCAACCTCTTTCTCCAGTTGTCCCTGTTGTTGCTCAGTGGCCCATGAACAAAGTGGTCATGGTGGCAGAGATGGAGGTTATGCATGGGCTCGACATCCACTCACCAAGGCTGATCTGGCTACAGCTGTTGCTGAGTGCAAGATATGCCAACAACAGAGACCAACATTGAGGCCCTGATACGGTACCCTAGAGTGACCAGTACAACCTGGTGGCAAGTTGACTACATTGGCCCACTTCTATCATGGAGGGGACAGCACTTTGTCTTTACAGGAATGGACACTTATTTTGTTATGGATTTTCCTTTCCCCGCACATAATGCTTCTCCCAAACTACCATCCAGGGCCTTATCCACCTTATCATGGTATCCCAGACAGCATCACTTCTGACCAGAGAACTCACTTCACAGCCAAAGAAGTGTGACAGTGGGCCCATAGTCATGGAATCCACTGGTCTTACCATGTTCCCCACCATCATGAAGCAGCTGGCTTGATAGAATGATGGAATGGCCTCTTAAAGACACAGTTACAGTGCCAACTGGGTGACAATAGCCTGGAGGGTTGGGGCAGAGTTCTCCAGAAAGCAGTATATGCTTTGAATCAGTACCCAATGCATGGTACTCTTTCTCCTATAGCCAGGATTCACAGGTCCCAGAATCAAGGGGTAGAGTAGGAATGATTCCACTCACTATCACCCCTAAGGACTCATAGAAAAGTTTTTGCTTCCTGTGCCTGCCAGTTTGTGCTCTACTGGCCTAAAAGTTTGGGTTCCAGAAGGGAGAGTGCTTATGCCAGGAGACACAGCAAAAATTCCTTTGAACTGGAAGCTAAGTCTTCTCCCTGGCCACTTTGGGCTTCTGATACTTTTCAGTCAATAGGCTAAGAAAAGAATAATAGTATTAAAGAAAGGTGACTCCAGACTACCAGGGGGAAATTGGATTGTTTCTCCACAATGGGTGGTACAGCCATTGTTCAACTACTTGGACCCTATCCCATGAGCTAATCTAATAAATCTTTATCTCTCTCTCTCTCTCTCTCTCTCTCTCTCTCTCTCTCTCTATATATATATATATATATATATATATATATATATTTGATGTTGCAATAATCAGGGGATACAACACAGGAAAGCATATGCCTGAGAAGCTACTCATATAACCTAGGAAGAGGTGTTAGTCCAACCACAGCATTCGTTTGGGTCCATTAGAGCACTGTTTCTTGGCAACAGACCGACAGAAGAAGTGATCCTCTTTGGACTTGATGGAAATGGCCACAAGGTCATCTACAGTTCATCAAAGCTTGTAATGGCCAAAGGACTGATCCAAGCTGCTTTGACTAGCCCTGGCTGAAGTTTCTCTTTTGGGAGCCAGGGCATTCAGCTACAACCTCCGCGCATGTAGAGATCTCAAGGCATCTGTGAACTGTCTTGGACATGTTAAAAGATGGCTGGTTCTGGCATAAGGGTAATCATATACTTGGGAGAATGACAGTCCTTTTACTCAAGGCAGCCATGGGAGCACAGGAGAACCAGTAAGTGTTGACCAGCAGTCAAAATTCCCCATCCCTGATGCCTTTGCACAGAAAAATAAACACGATGAGTGAATACAAATACAAATACAAATTTAAAGAACTTATTTCCACTATTATTGAAGTTTAGTAGATTTAAAATTTTTTTTTATTTATTATTTTTTATGTGTATGAGTGTACTGTCTGCATGTAGGTTGGTGCACCCGTGTCGTGCAATGCTGCGGAGGTCAGAAGAGGGCGTCGGATTCCCCTGGAACTGGAGTTAAAGATGGTTCGTAGCCGCCATGTGGGCACTGGGAATCGAACCCGGGTCCTCTGCAAAAGCAGTCGGTGCTCTTTTTTTAATTTTTTAAAAATTTATTTATTTTTGTATGTGTATGAATGTACTGTCTGCATGTAGGTTTGTGCACCCGTGTCATGCAATGCCACGGAGGTCAGAAGAGGGTGTCGGATTCCCCTGGAACTGGTGTTCTCCTGGAATTGGAGTTACAGACGGTTCTCAGCCACCATGTGGGTGCTGGGGATCAAACCCGGGTCCTCTGCAAGAGCACTCGGTGCTCTTAACCGCTGAGCCATCTCTCCAGCCCCTGAAGTTTAATAGATTTTAACAGTGTTTCATGACACAGTACTAAGGGAGGCTTTGGTCATCATCATCTGCTTCAACTGGTATGGCAGAGATGGAATCTTTTGAGATTTCTCTTACTGAATGGCACTGCTGCACTGTAGCAGCATCTTTTATAGAGACATTGGGCAAAACAGAACTTCCATGACACTGTGGATCTCTACTGGATTCCGCAATGTCACTGGGTTCAAGAAAGGATATTTTTTTCTCAGATTCTGAAAAATCTACCCTTCTGAGTAGCAGGCACAACTTTGCTTTGGAGGCCAGGAAGCTGAGCATCTGTTTACAGTGCAGTGTCAGAGGGAACAGAGTCCACCATACTTGCATCATGCATTATTTTTTGGTGCTGATATTAATGCATTTTTTCTATCTTAATTTTCTCTGTATTCAACTTATTATATTATTTATTTTTTAATCTGATTGCATTTAAAAGATATTTATCTTACATTTATCTTACATGTCTGAGTGTTTTGTCTGCATGTGTATAAGTGCACCTGTGGATGAAACGCCCATGGAAGCCAGAGGAAGGCATTGGATCACCCAGAACTGAAGTTATGGGTGGTTGTTAGCTGCTATAAGGGTTCTGGAAACCAAACCTACGTCCTGGGCAAGAGCAGCTGGTGCTCTTAAATCCTGAACCGTCTCTCTAGCTCCACCTGATTGCATTTTAAAATAAACAATTTCAGACCTTCTTTGGAAAAATGTGAACCAATTCATGAGAGAGATTGAACATTTAAGTTTTGAGAACAATTACATAATTTAATAATGTGCATAAAACTTGAAATGTCTTACACTTATTATCCACGTTCCTGAGGATATTTTACTACCTCAAAAAACAGAATTTCCCATAGTAATAGAGAGGAAGCCCATACGAATTATCCCGAATTACAAGCTGTCCAGAAATCATTCATTTGTATTTGACTGGAAATGAAATTTGACATTTATTTAGGAGTATGAGTTCATTTGGGTTCTCTTTTGAGTTATTTTTTAGAAAACAATCTTTAAGTCAATACGTAATCCTGACTTAGGAAAACTTGAAAATTATCCCTCCAATGGCCACAGCCTCCAGCTTTCCATGTGAAAATCAGCTTGAGCAGATCTCTCTCTCTCTCCTTCCCTCTGCCCCTCTTCTTGTTATTGGTTTGTTTATGCATCCCCAGACTTTGAACAGAGTATATTTGCCTCGTAGTTCTTGCTGAACTGCAAATTGCTTATAGTAGTCAAACTTAAAAATGCAAAACATCAATAACAACAAAAAGCCAAGCCCATTTAATTCTACCAATGAAAAACTGGAAACATCACATTTGTTTTCAAATGCATGAGAGCTTGTAGGATTATTTTTCAAGTGTGGTTATATTATATTTGTCATGTGTGCATATGTGCAGTTAATATGTATTAAGGGCAATTCTCTTCCCACGTCATCTAAATACTGTTAAAAATTAAAATGGAATAGAACAAAATACCATGGTGTATGAGCAATAAACGTGTACACAGCATGTTTTCCTCTATTTTCAAATTGCTTTAATAGATTTACTTCTTTTCACCAAGAGTTCATATATTATAAATCACAAGGATGTTTCAGGGCATGACAGACCCTCATTCCTGAACAGACTGGTCTCTCATGCATAACTTTCTTTGATCAACAACTCAAGCCAAATGAGTTTAGGGTGAAAAGAACATGGAATGTATTTAAACAAAGGAAGAAAACAGTGTATGGACTTTGGTCCAGTAAGAAACATCTATCGTTAGCTTGTGCTTTGGTTTTACTCTTTATGAAAACAAATGCCTTGTTTGGTAGGACTTATCTAACAGCTTTTTGAAAATTACATTTTTATTTATTTAATGTCTGTGTGTGTGTCTGTCTGTCTGTCTGTGTGCCCCTGTCTGTGTCTACAGATATGTCACAATATGTACATGGAGGTCAGAAGACAACAGGTGGGAGTTGGTTGTCTTTACCATGTGGAAACCTGGTATCAGTCTTAGCTCATCATACTCAGCAACAGAACCTTTACTAGCCCCTCTAATCACTGCTAAAGCTTTTGATACTTATCTAGTCTTCTAGTGCATTATAAAAATAAAGAGTAGGGGCTGGAGAGATGGCTCAGTGGTTAAGAGCACCGACTGCTCTTGCAGAGGACCGGGGTTTGATTCCCAGCACCCACATGATGGCTAAGAACCGTCTTTAACTCCAGTTCCAGGGGAATCCGACGCCCTCTTCTGACCTCTGCGGCATTGCACGACATGGGTGCACCAACCTACATGCAGACAGTACACTCATACACATAAAAAATAAATAAATAAAAATAAAGTGTAGCCTGATCTTAAAGTATTTTATTTATTATTTTTATTTTATTTTATGTGTATGAATGTATTCTCTGCATATATGTAAGTGTACCTGTCATGCAATGCCAGTGGAGATCAGCAGAGGGTGTCAGATTCCCCTGGAACTGGTCACAGACACTTGTTAGCCACCATGTGAGTGCTGGAAATTGAACCCAGGTCTCTGGAAGAGCAGCCAGTGCTCTTAACTGCTGAGCCATCTCTCTAGCCCTAGCCTGATTTTAAAAATTGTAAGTATAGGCTGCACACCTATAATCCTAGTGCTCAGGAGGCAGAGGCAGGCAGATCCTGTGAGTTCAAGGTCAGCCTGGTTTACAGAGTGAGTTTCAGGCCAGCTAGGGCTACAGGGAGACCCTGTTTCAATATATATATATAGAATTGGTTTTCAATATAGTTTCTAACTCAAAGGATGAAATTGTTTGGAAGAGAACATCTTTGGTAGCATAAGTGAATCTTAATTTGTAAAGAAATCTTTGCTTGGTGATACTATAAAATTTTACAAAACTATAAAGGGGTTGTTGGGGGAGATCATAGGTCTTAAGGGGAACTGAATACTGTAGTTTAAATTGACATAGAGTCAGTTGTCCTCTATGTATGTTTATATCCATAGATAAACACTACTCTCAGCCTTAATCAGAGAAGCCCTTCTTTCTAATGAGTGTTGATGAACAGAGGGATTCGTGGCCACACAAAATGCTGAGAATAAGGCAAGTGAATGCTCAGCCCCAAACAAGTCATTTATACCATCATCCCTAAAGTTCAGGGAACATTGCAGAATAGGGTGGGACAAAAGAGAAGCCTGAAAATAAGGAGAAGGGCTGTGAAATAACATTGCAGAAGATATAGCCACTGTTCTCACAAATTCACAGAAGCTGCAGATAGCTGCATTGGATCTGTATATATAAGAATAGGGCCAGGAAGGTAGAGGCAGGCAGATCTCTGTGAGCTCATGGTCAGCCCATCTACATAGTGAGTTTCAGGCTAGCTGGGGGCACAGGGAGACCCTGTCTCAAAGAGACCAGAAAAAAAAGCATATACCTATCATGTCAGGCATGGTGGCTTGTACCTTTAATACCAGCTCTTGGGAGGCAGAGGCAGGTTGATCTATGGAGATTGAAGCCACCTTAGCTCACGTGGAAAGTTCCAAGCAGGCTGTAACTAAGGAGACCCTGTCAAAAATTTTTTTAACCTCTCCCCAAACAAAACCATCAACAATCCAACATGGATAGATGAGGGACTCAGAGGTTGTATGCTTACTGTTGAACTGTTTGCTGCTGATAGATTCAGGGAGAGGAGACATCATTGCCTTCAGTCTTGTATTCTTGTCCCCACCAGGCTCCAATTGCTAGTTCTAATCCACTTGTCACACAGAAGGCCCTGGTCAGGCTAAATGGGTCACAGCAGAAAACCAAGTCAGGAATCTGGGACAGGGGTTGATAGGAATTGGGATTGGATAGGGGGCATTGACAGGGGGGTAGGGGGGAGGAGAAAGGGTGAGATTGGGAGACTAATCAATACATTATATACATGTATGAAATTGTCAAATAACAAAACTATGGGTAATTCAGTCATACTTGAAAGAAATTATATGATGCTAGTTTGGGACAAAGAGACTAAGAGACATGACTCCTTTCATGTGAGAATGAGCTTCCAAGAATTAGATGTTGTAAAATAAAGGTTAGTGGTTCAGGTTGATCCAATAGTTTTTATGTTTTTGAGGAGACATTTATTTTTCTTCCTCACTGAGATAATCCTTTGATTTATCCAACATTAAATGAATCTTTTAACTAGTAAAGTTAGTTGATGTAATGTTTACTAAGTCCCACTAAGCCTAAATGTCATCTCCTGTTTTCTTTTTTGTTTTAGTGTATTTATATGAGCTTTGGCCAGAATTTTATTGGAATATCTACAGTTTGGTTAAATACTGGAATGGTAAACAGACATTTTCTGTTCAAATAAATGATGCTCATTTAAAGAAAACTACCTAATTATTCAATTACATGGAGAGTTTTGGAATAATTCCAACCTTTCAGGTAAATAATATAGCATACATGTTTAACAAGGGTGGAAGAGCTAATTGCATATTTATTGGAAATGCAATGTTTATTTACAATTAATAGGTTTGGCACCTCAGAAAAATATTTTTGGTAAATAAGCTGCAGGAGTTGAAAATGAAGATAAATCTTAATTTGAATAATAAATACCAAATCAAGGCTGTGTCATTTCAGGAAAGTTAAGGTTAATTCTCTCATAAACAAAGGAGTCACAAATGCTTAATCTTTTAAATAGTCTTCTGAATCTAATTTATAAAAAAATCTAGAAATATTTCCAATATTCCCTTTTAATAAAATAATTTTTCTGTTTGAGGTAGGAATTCTATTTCAGGACAAAATAGTTTTGCCATAATTTTTTTTTTAAATATTTTTTTAATTTTATTTATTTATTTTCTATGTGTATGAATGTACTGTCTGCTGCGGAGGTCAGAAGAGGGTCTCGGATTCCCCTGGAACTGGAGTTCTCCTGGAATTGGAGTTACAGATGGTTCTCAGCCACCATGCAGGTGCTGGGGATTGAACCCTGGTCCTCTGCAAGAGCAGTTGGCGCTCTTAACCGCTAGGCTATCTCTCCAGCCCCTGCCATAATTTTCATAAATATTAAATATACTTAATTTAAAAGATGTGTATACCTTTAAATTAACATATCTAAGTTATGATATAGTCAATTAAAAGTATGTGGCTTCATAAGCAAGGCTTTGTTTTTACTCATGTTTCATTTATATCTTGGTAAGTTTTTAATTTTTTTGCACATGCATTTTCACCAAAATATTTTGAGTTTATTAGCTAATTCTTGATTATGGATATGTTAATTGTTCAGATTCCTAATTATTCAGGTCTTTTGCCCTAATTACTCAACTCTATTGGTGTCTTTTTTTCAGCTATTTGTATATCTGCCCACCAATTTCATTCATTTATTTACAATATATCTCTTGTATGGTAGCACCTGTATCTGTGGGTATTTCCACAGATCTATTTCCACTCCTATGAATCTTTTCATCTAGACACAGACATTAAATGAGCAGTTATACACGTAATATTTTAATCCCCAAATGATAGAGACTTTAGTATTGAGATAAGCTGACAAGAAAGACATTTTTTGAGTAAGAAACTTCTCTAACACTCGCTTTCCTTTATGGAGCTGTCCATATACTCCAAGGCTGGTCCTGGCCTGGCAGCAAGCCTGATTTGTTCCTGAGTAAACAGCTACTTGCACAAAAACTCCTTGCTTTGTTTATGAGAGAAGAATCCATGTGGTCTTTAAAAAGGATTGATAACATTAACATGGTTATTTAGAATGGGACTTGTTCTAGGCAGACTGGGTTAGCCTTATTTTATCCTGGGAAGAGAAGAATTTTCATTAAAAAAAAATAAACAAACACAATTCTTGACTTTTAAGGGCTAGTGTGAACTGGCTTTAGGAAAATGGGAAGATCTTTCCTGAAGCCCCAGCAAACTCCAAGTCTGTTTTCGACTCTTTTTTTGCCCCCCACCCCCCATCCCCGTCTTCTTCATTCTATGGAAAGTCTCAGTAGCTGAAACTGCTTATCTACTTCTCTGTCTCTAATCCCAACACAAGGCAGCACATAGAAAGAATGAACTGTCTGGAGCACTTTGAAATTTTCCAATCTAATAGCCTAGAGAAGACTGAAAATAACCAAAAGATCTGGTGACTATGGCAAAACTGGAAAGGTACAGGCTTTGCTATAAAACAGATGCATATTTAGAGCCCACTGTTGACATTCACTAATTGTACATCCTTGGTGAACTCAAGCCCTCTGAGACATGGTAATCTAAACTATGGGGACATTAATGCTAACTCAACAGAGCTTGAAGGACTGTCAGGGATGGTGTTTATAAAGGACTTTTGACTTGGTAGAGTTTCCATACATAGAACTGTAATGGGTCACTGAGTTAGGAGAAGAGCAACACAGTGACTGTGAGATGCCGAATGATGCTCCTAGCCCAGATCCTGATACTTCTTCCCCTGTCTTCCATTACTGTCCCTGGTGAGCGACACATTATTTAATTCAGTCACTATGGTTTGCTATGGAAATTCTAGTTTGTTGAAGGATGTACTCAGTTGGATGGTAGATGCGGGCTTGATGTGGCCCAGGGATTATTAAGCCTCAGGAGATAAGATGCCATCCTAAGAGGTTTTTCACACCCATCACAGGCATCCCCTGTCTGCTGGGGCTTAGATCTCCAAGGGACCTCAAACTAATTTCAATTTCATGAACATCTGAATCAAAATGACCTTTTGATGCAATAGAAACATTAAAGGAGATTACACAGGACCCAATCCTCAGAGCAGGTACACACTCAAGTTCCTATTCTTGCAAATGGCAAAGCTGCTGGAATTTTGCCAGGAGAACCCCCTGAAGCAAGGGGCATGAATAAATAATGATTATGGGCATCTCAGCTGTCTTTGTTTGGAGCTCTGAGGGGCAAAGGTAGCACCATTGATTGCAATTACAACAGATTCTTACATTTCCTTTTGCTCTAAAACCAGTTTTATCTGTTGGTGTTCCCTTATTTCCTCCTTCCTTCCCTTTACTTCAGTGGCTACCCTGCCACCGGGCTGTTTTTCATTCTTCCATTCCCATCTCTGCTCTTCAATTTCTCATGTTCAAAGATAACCCCCTTGATCTTAAATTCATTTTCCTTGCCTTTCGTGGGATATTCACTTGTTCCTTTGTTTTTATTTTCTTTCACATTTATTTTATCTGTTCCTTGTGTTAAGGTCAAATTCTCCTTCCCTTGCCCCCTTTTTCTCTGTCAGGTTAACATTATCATATTGAGGAAAAAAATTCCGTAGTGAGGCAAAGAGATCTACGTGCGTAAGCCTTGTTCTTTATTTCTGGAGCCTCAACTTCTTGGTTGTCTCTCCAGTTTAGTTGAAGATATCAATCCTGTTCCCATAAAAGTTGTTTGAGCTTGAATATTAAGGGCATAACAAGTCTCAGGAGCAAGAAGACCCTATAAACGTCAGAGCTATAAAACAATTTCAGGGTGGTCTGTGATGGCTGCGTGTGGCTCTACGGCGGCTTTCCCTCCTGTTCCAGACGCTTAGAAAAATAGTGATTCTCTGTCTTGCTTTGTGTTCTCTTCAACGTTTTAGGAAGTGAAGGTTTTGTATAATTTTCTTAAAATCTTGGTGGAATTGTCACTACTTTTCTTCACATTTGAGATTTGTCCATCAAAAATGAAGTAGAGTTGGTCTGCAGACAGCTTCTAAGCCTAAAGAACACCCTGGGAGAAGCTAGTGTTTATTGCCTTGTTTGCAATTAACCTTGGGATTCTGTGGCATCCCTCATGCCTGCCAAACAGATTATGGCTTAGTGGTGGTATGAAACTTTGCCAATGCCAAAGTGTTGCCCCGTAAGAGTGTGCTGGCTCAGTGGGAGGACCTTTTTCAGTAGCAATATATTCAACAGAGCATGTGTTTCCGGGTGTGCGGGCTGTGTGCCTGTACCCCCGTGGCCTGGTGCTAAGAGCTCCTTGCACAGCTTAGCTTATCACACTGATTCCAAAATGCTGCTCACTTGCGGTGTGATTAAGGCAGGTGTTGAGGCTTTCATAAATGAATGAGAGGACGTTTTTATTCTTAGCCTTTGAAAATTCCTGCTCAGGAAATTTTCTTAATATGCAAATATCCATATAAACATACCCTGAAGAACACGAACACATGAGCCACAACAACACAGGGCGTTTAAAACCCAGTTTCCGGATTGAGAAGAGGCTTAAAATGTGCCTGCTTATCCCTGTGTAACCCTGGCATCCCCTACCCTCTGCAAGGTTCCCATGCAGCCTGCTCTATGCTTTGAACATAGCCAGTGACTGACAACTCACTGTTTGGGGATTTGGCAGAACTTCAATTCACCAGTCCAGGCTCCAGGCAGTGAAGGCTGAGTGAAGGCTACTATCCTCTAAGCATACCGCATTGCTTCTATTCCTTTAGGACTCTCAAGTCTGGAGTGGAGATGAAGGTAAAGTCTGGGCACCAAAAGCCTCTGTGGGTTCTGACTTTAGGTGAATGAAAGAGTCCATTGGGAGGGTGTGGAGACGGCCACAGGGTCTACTTACAAGGGAGGCTTGTTTCAGCTTGGCTGAGTGTGGGTCGCAGCCCTTCCTAGTTTTACCCTGCTTGTCTGTGGAGATTTACAAAAACCTCCCTTCTGCCATGTCTTAGGTGTCACTTGAGCATCACCTTTAGAGAAGACTTAGCTCCCAGCCTTTATTTTTATTTTATTTTATTTACTATTTTTGTAGCTGTTAAACAAAACCCATACTCAAAAACGAAGTCATGCCAGGAGTGGTAGTGCATGCCTTTAATCCCAGCACTTGGGAGGCAGAGGCAGGCGGATCTCTGTGAGTTCAAGGTCAGCCTGTTCTACATAGCGAGTTCCAGGCCAGCTGGGACTAAAGGGAGACCCTGTCTCAAAAGGACACACACACACACACACACACACACACACACACACACACACACAAATCACAGCATTTTTGAAACAGAGGTAGAATGCTGCCGTATGTAATTAGTGAAAGGGTCAGAAGAGACAGCGTGTGGTGGTTTGAATGAGAATGTCTCTCAGAGGTTCCACATATTGAACATTCGGCCAGTCAGTGGTTCTGTTTGGAGACTGCCATGGGACCTTTCTGGAGGTGTGGCGTTGGGGAAGAAGTGCGCCCCTGGGGGCGGTCCTTGAGAATTCATAGCCCTGCCCCCTTTCCAGGTTTGATGTCTCTGCTTGCTTCCTGCACATGCATGAAGATGTGAGGGCTCAGCTTCCTGCTCAACAGCCTCTTGCTCCCCTCCATGTGGGCTCTCATCCCTCTGGAACCATAAGCCAAACGAGCTGTTCCTTAAGTTGCCCTTGTCATGTGTTTTATCACAGCAACAGAGAAGTAACTACCACAGGGGGCCTCGGCAATTTGGGAGTTTCCCTCAAACCTCTCTCCTGCAGTCACCACTTCTTCAAGTCTATTTAGGTAGCTGGTGAGGAAGTCACTCTTATTATGGGTTGAGATTTAACTTCCAGTATTTTTATTTAGAGCAACTTCAACCTCTCTTTTGCATCCCTGAAAA
Organism: Rhizomys pruinosus; assembly: GCA_009823505.1. Taxonomy (NCBI): domain Eukaryota; kingdom Metazoa; phylum Chordata; class Mammalia; order Rodentia; family Spalacidae; genus Rhizomys; species Rhizomys pruinosus. The sequence continues at coordinate 8,278,880 of VZQC01007142.1, read as the reverse complement.
TAATTGAAGACTATTTGCATTTCATTCCTTCCTCAAGCAAAACAGCCTCAACCCCTTCCCTCTTGTACCTGCTTTCTCTTGCTCAGTATGGCTCTCTTTATAAAGTGTACAATAAAGTCTATACAGCAGTTCATCACAAATACACAACCTCTGAACACACACACAGCACTATCCTATAGTCTTTCCTCATAAAACTTGCATGGGTCAGTCAAACATGAAATTTTATTTTCTTAGGAGCAGGTCTTTATTTCAACCTAAGAAGTTTTTTTTTTGTTACCCAAACTTAATAATTCAAAGAAGGGTTTCTGTAGGCAACTTATCCAGCTTACCCTCTAGATCTTTATCTAAGTCACTCAATCAATGTTGAAACAGGCTAAGGACTCACTTGTGCCATTGGAGATGTCCCTTGAGATGGTTCTAAGCATGATGAATATTAACACCCTTTGGAATGGTAGCCTAACATGTGAGCCTCTTGACTGGTACTACGTGGAGTCTTCCTTTCATCTTTCCATCAAGGATATTATCTCAACCAAAACTCATGATGTGCTCCAAAATGAAGCATTACCATGTTGTGAAGCTCTTAAGAGACAAGGTAAAAGCTAATCATCTTTACATGCCACCCAATAGATGTTCAGTAACTTATTACCCAACTTATTATGGGGAAGAATCTGCTGTATTCTATGAATATATAAAAAACAATTTAAGACTCAAATGCCTATCTTGAGCAATTTTAGGAAGATAAATTTGACATAATGAGTACTGACTCACCCAAGCTATTGTTTAAATGCCAAATAAATATGACAGGCAATATAGTGAGTGAAGGGGGGGAAGGGAGGAGGGAGAAGGAATGAGAACTTGGGAGTGTCAGGCAAGATTTTTTTCTGCCTAAGAGGAAGGTTAATTTGAGGACATTAAACCTGATCATCTCAACATTTCTTCCATTCTAAAAAAATTCTACAATTTTAAACAATAACAAATATATAAGGATAAAGAAAGAAGGAGACATTCCATCTAGAGTCCATCTAGGAGAAGGGGACACTCTAGTAGCAAATACAAGTCACCAGAGAATCTAGTTGAAATTATTTTCCTTGATAATTTACATTTCCTGAAAAATCAAGAAGTAGATTTCTTTTTTTAGTGTATGTATTTTATTTAGTAGTATTTATGTTAAACATAGGCATATAGATAGATAGGTAGATAGATAGATAGATAGATAGATAGATAGATAGATAGAGATATGTATATTGGTCTTTTTGAGACAGGGTCTCCCTTTAGTCCCAGCTGGTCTGGAGCTCACTATGAAGACCAGGATGGTCCTTTTTTTTTTTTTTTTTGTCTTTTCGAGACAGGGTCTCCCTGTAGCCCCAGCTGTCCTGGAACTCACTCTGTAGAGCAGGCTGGCCTTGAACTCACAAAGATCTGCCTGCCTCTGCCTCCCAAGTGCTAGGATTAAAGGCGTGCGCCACCATGCCCGGCGACCAGGCTGGTCTTGAACTCACAGAGATCCACCTGCCTCTGCCTCCTGAGTGCTGGGATTAAAGGCATGTGCCACCATGCTTGGCAACATAGGCTTTTATATTTTAAACCTTGGAATATTATGTATTATTTCTGACTGTGTAGGATGAAAGAAGTTAATGATAGTGAATAAAAAGCTCACCTTGCAAATATGTGTTTTGCTTGAGTGTGTGTGTGTGTGTGTGTGTGTGTGTGTGTGTGTGTTGTGTACATGTCGAGTATACACTACCATTAAGCTGTGGCCCACCCACCACTTTCTATTCACTTTTAACCACTATTATAAAACTAACTAAATAAATTTCTGTCTAGGCAGAAAAATGCATTTACGGGCTCTGAATAATGAACTTAAGATGTAAGAAAAAACTAACTGGGCATGGTGGCGCATGCCTTTAATCCTGGCACTCTGGAGGCAGGGGCAGGTGGATCTCTGTGAGTTCAAGGCTAGCCTGGTCGACAGAGTGAGTTCCAGGTCAGCTAGGGCTACAGGGAGACCCTGTCTCAAACAAACACACACACACACACACGCACACACACACACACACACACACACACACACAAACTATTAAAAAATAATTGGAACAAAACTGATGAAGCATTTACACAGAATTCTTATAGCTCTGATGTCACTAGAGTACAGCTGTTCTTCCAACAATCTTGATACAAGAGAGATTGGATCAGTATTCTTCCACAATGCCTTTTACAGGTGTGAAGTTCAGACAGCATGTATAAGTTAGCATTTAAGACATCAAATCTCTCAATATTTATCAAAATTATAATATACTAAAAATGTGAATTCATCCTATTTATGAGCACAGCGGTGGAAGCTGTGTATGTTCTGAATATCTTTAACCCTGAGTCTTAGACCCACTGAGTTAGTTGAGTCTTAAAACTCCATACCAATGGGCTGGAGAGATGGCCTAGCAGTTAAGAGCGCCGACCGCTCTTACAGAGGACCCGGGTTCGATCCCCAGCACCCACATGGTGGCTGAGAACCGTCTGAAACTCCAATGCCAGGAGAACTCCAGTTCCAGGGGAATTTGAGACCCTCTTCTGACCTCTGCGGCATTGCACGACACGGGTGCACAGACTTGCATGCAGACAGTACATTCATACATATACAGAAATAAATAAAACAAAACAAAACAAAACAAAAAAAAACCCCTCCATACCAAGATGAAACAATGGTGAATGAAAGGTAAAGAAGGTGATTCACACCAACCTGTAACTGAGGACCCTGAGATAGGCCATTTCTTGGACACACCAGGAAGAGAACCAATTTACATTGTCACATTTCTCAGAGTTCCAGTATTGTGAAATCATTATGGCAATGACTTAGGTTTAATTTTGTTTAAAAAATTTTCCAAGTCATGGGCCTGGAGAGATGGCTCAGCTGTTAAGAGCACTGACTGCTCTTGTAGAGGACCTGCGTTCAAGTCCCAGCACCCACATGGAGGCTAACAACCTCTGTAAGTCCAGTTCTGGGGGATCCAACGCCCTCTTCTGACCTCCACAACATTACACAATCACTGGTACACTCACATACATTCAAGCAATACACTCATACACATAAAATAAAAATAATAAATGAAATTTTTTTTCTTTTAAATTGGGGAGGAAAGGGTTTATTCAGCTTACATCTCCTGGGTCACAGTTCATCACTTAAGGAGCCCAAGGCAAGAACTCAGGGCAGGAACCTGGAGGCAGGAGCTGAAGCACAGGCCATGGAGGAATGCTGTTCACTGGCTTGCTCACTCGCTCCTCTGGCTCATGCCCAGCCTGCCTTCTTATATAATACATAACCTGCCCAGGGTGGCACTTCTCATTGTGGGCTGGGCCCTCCCACATTGCCTGACAATCAAGACAATACTCCATAGATGTGGCCACAGGCCAATCCAATGGAGCAAATTCCCCAATTGAGGCCCCCTCAACCCAGGTGTGTCAAGTTGACACTAAAGCTATCCAGCACAGTTGAGCCCTTGTCAACTTGACGCACAAAACACATCAGTATTAAACCACCACCTTTCCAGTTCTTATCCCCAAAATATGATGTTAACATGAATCACAACCTAAGACAGTACAACCTCAAAAGCCTCACAGTCCTTAAAATGTCCAAACACTTAAAAGTTCACAGTCCATTAAAAGTCTCTTAACTGTGGGGTGCTGTAAAATCCAAAACAAGTACTGTCTTATTTCAAAGGGAAGAATCAGGCACAAAATTTTCAAGTCTTCACCAAGTTCAGATCTCAGAAAATATGGAAAGAAAGGGGTCGAGCTGGATAGGTGCTGGTACAGGAATCTGTAACCAAAGTCAACTAGCAAGCGTGCCATCTAGCCCTTGGCGGCTCCCTGGAACTTTGGGAAGAGATTCAGCTGTCAATCAGGACAGAGATTGTTTCTTAGCTCTGTCAATCAAACACATAGTCAGGGGGTTTTAGTTTTCTAATCCAAGTTGAGAACTCTAGGAGGAAGGGACTCCAATGTGCTGAAATGCTTGTGAAGATGCGGCCTGGAGGTTGTGCGGGGTTCTGGGCCCGGTTCTGTTTAAGGGCTGGTCTACTTTGCACAGTTCCAGGTGATTTCCTTTAGGGCGCGGCCAGGACCACGGTCTCCTCAGCGAGGTCAGTGTTGCCTTTGGTGCCTCTCTTGTCTTCAGTCCACTTTCCATTGTTTCTGTTCATATAGTTTTGAGACTCACCCAGAAGTCACACTTAGAAAAAGGGCAGAATTCACCCCTCCACATCCCCATACTCTCATCACGAAAGACACTATATTTGTACATTAGAAATTTCTTACCTGGCTGCATTTCGACAGCAGCCGATCACTCTAAGGTGGCAGTAAAATAGATGATTGACATCGAATCTTCTAATTTTTTTAAATGAAGGGAACTAGATTCTGTTTCGTCCAATTTGACTGGTACGGACACACACAGCTCGTTCCTGGTTCTTTATTTCCACCCACAGGCTAAAAGTCAGGTTGTGAAGCAAAGCTTGATCCATAATTAAAGGAGGACCTCGCGTGAGTCCCAGATTCGCAGAGGCGTCGCCAGGCAGGCCCGCCAGCTGTGGGTTTGCTCACCCTGCGCGACTGTGATTGTGCGGCCCAGAGTTCTCCCAGCCATTCCCATCTTATTAATGCTTCAGTGTAGCATAAAGCTTCATTCATTATTCATAATAATCCAGTCAGAGGGCACTTGGAGACCTGATAAATTCTCACCTAAGTGACAACGGCTGACAGGGCCTAGGGTTTTATAGCCCTTCTCCTGCCGTAGCAAGGAGCGGTGGGCAAAGGTCCGGAATGATCCTCCACTAATGACCAGTGTGATATACGAGCAGCTGCTGATTTCCTGACACCAAAGCTCCTCAGCTGAGGCTCCCACCTGCAAGCTGGGAGCCAGAGATGAATATCTGTCAGACTATAAAATTCAGGAACGGACCACATATTCTTGGGCATTAACAGGTTAACTCCGAGAACATTGGCAGTACGTCTGAAAAGAAAAGAAGAAAATCCAGAAACCCAAATCCCACAACGGAATGGTGTAAATTTGGGATTGTGCAATGGGCCAGTTGGTGGGGGCTCTTGATTTTGCAGACTCCACTTTGTAGCACCCAGAGGGCTGCATAATCATGAGTTTTTAGCATCTGATAAGTTGGTTTACAGAAATCAATAATCGTGTTTTAAAAAGTACTAATTGCAATCCCCATAAAGGGTCTAAACTTTCGAATATTCTGTCAGCGTCTGGAGCTATCTTCGCTCTCATAAGCTGTGTGCTGGAGCTGTTTTCTTTTGTTCTTACTAGTCCTACTCCCTTAAAAGTGCATGGGGCATCCCCTCAGTGCTGCAAATTCCCTTCTGATGCAAAGGTAAGTGGTAGACCCCACCCCCTTATTTTTGCCTAAGAGAATCAATCACATCGAAGACTCATTTTTTTTCAAATTTTAATTTTTATGCTGTGTGCACTTGCTTGGTTCTATTTCTGAATTTCAGCAACTTAAGAAAAAAAAAAGCTTTATTTGCACAAATAATGGACAAAAGTGAGCCAGGGAAAGTAGAGGCATCAAGAAATACCTGTTATCTACACAGTTTCATCTCTCTTTATATATAATACACACGTATGTACATATATGTGTTTACATATAGAGTTGTGTATACATACATGTGTATTTTCTCAAGGTGACAATCTCTCTCTGTTCATCAGATTTCTCTAAGAAGGAAGTCTGTCTAAATATTTTTGCCCTTTGCCCTACCTACCTAAAATACTCTTCCTTGGAGAACAAAGAGTCAATTTATTTGCTTATTTGGAAATAGAGAATAAGCACATATTATAGAACCCTGCTTTTCTCAATAACCAGCTATAAGGGTCCATTCTTCTATACAGAAAGTGGTGTAGACTGTGCACATATGAGAGGCATGAACTGGGAAGGGACATTCGGCACTGGGAAGCCCGTGATTGCTGCAGAGCTAAGATGTTAGTTCTGACTTAGTGTTTTAATATACAGCTTATTTTATGGAGCTGATTTAGAATCCAAATGAGGAAAACAGTAGTACTTTGACATATGCTCTGGTAGTGGAAATTTAGGGAGAGCTGGTGAGATACAGGTAGAGTCTATTGGGCATAGTTCTGTCCATTCAGTTGACATCTTCCAGAGAGCTGGTAGCCACACTCAGATTTAAATGCTGCTTGCTTTAGTGTAACCAGTGCTCACCAGGAGAGCAACTGAACATCAAAGGTAAGTTCTCACCTTTAGGAAAATAAAAACTTTCAAACTGAGATCCATCTTTAGTCCTCTGTGCAGCATCCTGGGTACAATATGCTTTTTAAGGAAATTCTATAATCTTAGGCAGGGTTTAGTTAAATACAGTTTCATTTACATTTGTGAATAAACTTCAGTACTGACACTTTCTTTTCTGGTTATTTTTATATTATATCTTATTTGGAAATAAAAGTTAGCATAAAAACAAAAACACTACAAATGACAAAATGGACAAAAGTTTGTTGAATTCTACGGCCAAGTTATGGATTTCTTTTTCTTCTTATGGTTAAGTATTCTGCAAGACACATAGGAAAGCTCTTAAAATAATGTGTTTTTTTTCTCTTCAGAGGTCAATATACAATTGAGCATCGATACTAGATATTTTCTTTTTCTTTTTGATGATGGTTGTCTCAAAGTGAAGCCCACTATCAACTCTTCTTCCGTCAGCTCAACAAAGGAAGAATCTGTTGTCTTTCCTTTTGAATCTGGAATTGCTTAGTGGCTTGTTTTGATCCTGGAATGTGGCAGAAAGACTGTCCTAGGTCTGGTACCAGCCTGAAACAGTTACCCCTGCCATTTTAGAAGCTTTTCTTCTAATACAGGAGTCTCTGGCACCACCATACTGTATGGAAGCTCCATGCAGCCTGTAAAGTCACCAACCAGGTGAACGCCACTTTCTAGGACTTTCCAACCCAGCCCACTGATTAGCCAGAGGCAGCTGCAAGAAAGGCTCCAGCAGACTATGTGGAACAGAATATAGCTTGCTAAATGAGCCCAGCCAACCAGTACGGTCAGGAGTTATCCTACCAAGTTATGGTGTGATTTTTAAATAGAAAAAGACAACCAGGCACCTCTTAACCCAGGTCTGCTCTGTCCTTAAAATCCAACTTCAATTCTATCTTCTATGTAAGACATGACTTAGATCAGTGCAGATAGAGGAATATCTTGTTCATCACACTTACTGTTAATATGCCTTAACAGACATTATTTTCTACAAAGATTACTAGCCTTTCTGTGTCATCAAGTTTTAAACAACTAGGTCATACATTTATTAAAAGAAAGGCCTATTTGACTTTCTCCTTTGCACTCTTTTAAAAGTCTCTGTGTTTGCATATTTTAGGTTCTCAGCAATTGTATTGATCATTGACTGCTATCAGTCTTTATAACTTATTCATTTTGATTACCTCATTTGTTCCTCATCACTTCAAGCTTACAAGTCATTAGCATCAATTAAAAATATGTTAAGAGTGCCGGGTGTGGTGGTGCATGCCTTTAATCCTAGCACTTGGGAAGCAGAGGCAGGCTGATCTTTGTGAGTTCAAGGCCAGCCTGGTCTACAGAGTGAGTTCCAGGACAGCTGGAGCTACAAGGAGACCCTGTCTCGAAAAGACAAAAAAAAAAAAAAAAAAAAAAAAAATGTTAAGAGGGGCTGGAGAGATGGCTTAGTAGTTAAGAACATTGGTTGTTCTTGCAGGTTCCGTTCCTAGCATCCACATGACAGCTAACAACTGTCCATAATTTTAGTTCCAGGGGATCTGACACCCTCTTTTGGCCACCATGGGCATTGCACAAAACGGGTGTACTTACATACATGCAGGCAATACACTGATACACATAAAATAAAATAATAAACAAAATATTAAAAATGTATCTTAAGTATCTAGGTGTGGTGGCATACTTCTTTAATCCTGGCACTGGGGAGTCAGAGGCAGGCAAATCTCTTTGCAATCAAGTCCCATGTGGTCTACATAACAAGTTCTAGGCTAGCTGGGTCTATAGGAGATCCTGTCTCAAAAAACATATCTTACGTATATTCTAATATTAGTCTCAGTATCTACTTTTCCTTAGCCACCGCCGAAGTCTTGCTATGATATTTTCATTTCTGTCTGTTTGGCATTTCTTTTTAAAATACTTTATTTATTCATTTATTTTTATTTTATGTATAGGAGTGTATTACCTGCATGTATGTAAATGCATCCATGCTGTGCAATGCCCATGGAGGTCAGGAGAGGTCATTAGATACCTTGGACCTGGAGCGATGGACAGTTGTTAGCCAACGTATGGATGCTGGGATTTGAACCCCAGTCCTCTGCCAGTGCTCTTAATCGATGAGTCATCTCTCTAGCCCCTATTAACATTTCTTAAACAGATTGATAAAGAATAAAAATTAAAAAGGGTAGGACTATACAGAAAAAAAAGAGACTCAGGGATAAGAGTATATTCTTCTTAGGGTATTTTACTCTTTTGTCTTTAAAAAAAATCAGTTGTTTGGTTTATTCCCCATTAGTACAGATGTGACTGATTTCTTCACATATCTGCCCTGTAATTATTTTCATAATTGCTTTCTATTAAGTTGTGGGGGAATGAATACCATCACACATTGTTGGTACTCATGTATTTCAATTTCCTTAAGAATCCCACAGGCCCTCTGTCCCTGCAGTGCTTGTATAGCATATGTTGCATGGGTAATTTCTGTTCCTGTTTTACCCTCTACCCCCTTATAAGGTCCTTAATTTATTTTTATAAGGAAAGCAGCGCTGTCTTTTCCCCATGGCTCTTGGTGCTCATGCTGGGAGCTATTTGCTGCCCTTTCTCTGAGATTTGCTGGCCTGGTTGCGATCCAACTGGTCTTTTTCTGAGTAAAAATGAAATGTGTTTCACGTGGAGAGAATCTCTCCCTTTATAAAGAAGAAGAAAATGACCCTACTCTGGAAGTCATGGCTAAAAATATTTTCTTAAGCATTTCACCAGGAATTTTCTTGGGAGGAGAGGGGACTCTTTGTTTGGGAGTAGGCACTGTGTCTTACAGTAACTGAAGTTTGGACAGGAAAACTTTTGGGTTGAAGTTAAAATTTTGAAGCAGGGTCATTTAATTCCTCCAAACATCAAAGTGTAATAGCCATCTATGAAGACTCTGATAAATGCCCGTGTGGTGAAATGGGCAGCCTTCTTGACATATGGCTATGACTGAAAGCTGCTTGGGGTGGTGCATGAAGGGCTCCAGCCTGCCTCTGAGCACCCGTACTACCTCATCCAGCCTCATCACAAGGGGATGCCTGCTTTCCTTGTTTACTCTGATCTAACTTCCCAAGCCATCACTGATGGCCATAGGTGTCCTTCTGTGGGTACTGAGTAGACACAGACTTTCATTTCAAATACGGTAACACAGAAAGATAAAAATATAGGAATCTTTCTTTCTGAAAGTCCCTAGGCCTGCCTCCAGGTACACAGGGTGCTGGTTTCATTTTACTTTATCAAATCTGCAGTATCTGGACGTAAATCCAAGCCGGAGTTCCTTTCATGGCAGGCCATAAGTACAGTTGTTCACACTTTGTGTTTCAGTCCAGGGTCACTTTTTCAGCAACTTCTCATTTTCCCAGTCCTTGCCTTGGGCTAATAGTTAGTTACAAAGCTCCATCTCAAAGATGTCAAACATAATGAAAAGAAAAAGAAATCATAAAAGAGAAAGATGGCTGCAGTTACCACCCAGGGCCCCCCTTCCTCAGACTTTGTAGATCCATCACCCAGTTAGAAGGGCAGCCTACTGCCTCCACAGCTCTGGCTACCAGGGCCTCCCTAATATCACTGGGGCACTATTTGTCAAAGAACACTTCTGGAAGAACAGCATAGCAAGACCTGGCTGTTGAGTAGCAAAAGAAATCAAACCATGTTTCCACATTCCTCAGCCTAGTCACAGCAGCATTTATATCAATCATAAGTTTTAAAAGCCCTGAGCTTTTAATTTATAAGGCAACGGGCCCTTTTATTCTTCTTTGTCTCATAGACAGGAATATCTGGACTTGAAGAAATACCAATGCAATAGGATTGCTAGGGTTATAGCGGCAGACGTTCAACTTTCTAACTTAGATTGTGCTGTGCTGAGGAAACTGTTGGTCAGGGAGAGGATCCAAGGAGGAACATGACTCTAAAATTTGAAGCAAATCATCTGTAGTTGTCTTGGAAGAAGATAACTCAGGATTGTCTTCCTGTCTTCCAGGATTTTTGTGTACATACTATCTGGGTCTTTATTATGTACCAAGCATAGTAACATATTTGGGATTAATAAGAATGAACAAAATAGAGACAGCCCCATCATCATGGAGTTTACATTTCAGTTGTGGAGACATATTTAAGAAAACAAAAATAGCCGGGCCTGGTGGTGCATGCCTTGTCCCCCAGTACTCAGGAAGCAGAGGCAGGAAAATCTCTGGGAGTTCAAGGCCAGCCTGGTCTATATAGTGAGTTCCAGTCCAGCTGGGGCTACAGGGAGACCCTGTCTCAAAAAGACCAAAATAGTTAAAATAAATGTAAAATATTACTATGTCTAGTGCTATAAGGAAAAAGGCCACGGAGCTGTGTGAGCATCTGGTAAGTTGGACAGTAGACCTAGGAATGGTTTCTGAGAACTGCCATCAGGGACTTCCTCTAGATCTCTCAGGTTTTTAGAACCTCAAGGTCGTTTCTGCACAGTGAGACTGGGCAGGAGAGGTGTATGTTTACAGGCAAAACTCAGAGAGGAACAAGACTTGCCGTGAGTACCCCCGCCTGTTCCCACACACCTGGACTCACGATGGGTTCTTTATTTGACTTCTAATGCCAATTTGCTCTGAAACAAATGTGTTTTTCTTAAAAACTTTTCCTTTGAGTCACACCTTTCTAACATTCATTAAGAAGAAGCAATGAATTTGAAAGTATAACCACGGGTAAAGAACAGGCATAATTGTAGACAAAGTAGGTATTTAGGAGATCAGATTTATTCAACAAACCTCCCCTCTGCACTGCATTTCTGGTTAAGTAGGAAAAAAAAGTCTGTTAGTGGTCTTACAGATATATTTATCATGGTTTCCTACCTCTCTTTTGGCTTCTTACATGAATGCACTTCGCTTGGGGCTGTCCAGGTTGTTTCTCCCATAGGCTCAAAGTAGACAGGTAGCGACATCAATTGACCTGCTGATTTGTGGATAAGTCCCAGGCCAATGTCTTCAGCATTTGGAGGTGATCATTCAAAAGATGCTATTCATTCATTATAGGTTATATTTTAGTTATAGCAAAACCAAGATCAATAAAAATGATACATTAAATGTTGGATTGTTAGGGAACAGTGTTCCATGAATATCTTCACATTTCTGTACAGTTATTGGCAATCTGGATTACAGAATGGTGGGTTAGCTGCCTTGAGATAAGGACCTTGGAAACACAGCAAGTGATCCACTCCTTTCTCTGGAGCCATTCAGTTATGCCTCGTGGACAAAGAAGCCTATCAGCATTTCTGCCTGTCCTCCCAAGCAATGGAAACTCAAGCCTTGCCCCTCTTTCTCCACAGAGAGGAGGTATTCACATTCCAGAGCAACGGCTGCTGTCTCTCCAGAGACAGCCATGCCTCCCATCTTATATAAATGGAATCTCATAGCTTCTGAGCTCCTCACATGGGATAAAAAGCCCACTGTTCCTGAAGTGACATTAGGTCTGAATCACGGTGCTCCACCAAGAACTCTATTACCTTGTGGATATAGTGGGCTGGACAGTGGCCTCAGAAGATATTGTTCTATCTCAGTCCCAGAACCTGGGAATTTTGTTTTATTTGGCAAAAGACTAGACAGAGAGTTACTTTACAAGAAAAGAGATGTAATTAAAGTAAGGCTCTTGAGAGTCAGAACTCACCCTGAATCATCTGGATGGTCCTTAAACGCAATACAATATGTCTTTTTGAGGGAGATAAGGGGAGCGTAGGGAGAGCACTCAGGAGAGAGGATAAGACAAGGAGCCTATCAGAGCAGAGGCTGGTGCGTTCGGACACAAAGTAAGAACATCTGGAGCCACCAGAGGCTGGAAGAGCCAAGGAATGGATTCTGCCTAGAGCCTCCAGGGAAGTGGGACCCAGCTGGCACAGCAATTTCAGAATGCAGCTTTTGAAAACAAGGACAAAATAAAATTTTATTACTTTACAACAACAAGTTGGTGGAAATTTGTTATGGGAGAAACTAGCAACAAATACAGTGAGCAAGTGAGTATATTTCTTTAATCAGGAGTACTGTTGTGTGTGTGTGTGTGTGTGTGTGTGTGTGTGTGTGTGTATACCTGTATATGTCTGTAGAGTAATGCCTCATTCTTCATTTTTGGAATTAGTATCAGTAAAGAACAGAGAAAATAAAGTAAGGAAAGAGACCAAAGTTGAAAAAATATATAATTTTCTTTTGAGACAATGTTTTACTCTGCAGCTCTGGCTGGCCTAGAACTCACTATATAGAACAGGCTGGCCTTGAACTCACAGAGATGCACATGCCTCTGCCTCCTGGGTGCTGGGATTAAAGGCATGCACCATCATGCTATCCCCAAATTTGTACTTTTTAATCTTGGTGGTCATGGGATGTGTTTCTGAGATGATGTCATGGAGATGTGAAGAGTCTGAGCTGGCTTCCAACAATGACAATGTCCTGACTCTGTGACGTCAGAGCATATTTGTTCAGATGCCCCCAAGGCTGATGCCAGCAACCTGTTGTTACCATTTCTACTGTCTTCAAATTATTGGTCCTTCAATCACTTTCCTTTCTATATTCTTCAGAAATGGAGAAAATACCTGACCATCTCTGAGCTGTCAGCACGAGATGAGCGGCCACTAAAGTGGAGTAACTCTTGCTTGAGAATATTTTCAGCATCCAGATTTAATCTATATAGCTGAACCTACTCTTGAGGTGGCAACTTAAATATTTGTTAGTCTAAGAATAAAACAGTTGATGGTATTTTTTTCTTTCTCTCATCAAAAGTCTTTTCCAGATTATGGCATAAATTATGGTTAAACTGTTTTTATACAAGGAGAAAAGGCAAGATATGCTGGAGCCTCTGCCTGGCAGGGCACTAGAACGTCACTAAGATGAGTGGGGTGCAATTCCTCAGCAGGTTGAATGACCACCAAGGGGAGATGATGCCAAAACTGAAGCATTTTTTATTCCACACAGGTCTAATCAGAGCAAGATCTCAGCATCACCATAAACACTGAAGTTCATAAAAGGAGCTTTGGGCAAATTCTCAAAGCCTGTTTTTCTGAGGGTCTGTTGAATACAAACCATTGGGACTTGGTTTGGACTTTAGCTAGTAGTGGTTATTAGTAGTAGTTATTATCATTATTATTAGTATTCCTGGTAGGCTTATCACCTGGAGGTATTTAGGAACATAAATTAGAGACTTGGAAGAACACCCAGGTAGAAGATAATCATTTAAATTTACAATACACAAATAGCAGCAGCTTGGTGAGAGGGAACCTTACAAAGTTCTTCAACCAGGACCATTTGGATATTATTATTTTCTCATCTCAACATTTATGACATATATCATCTGTACAGACAATCAGGTAGACTAAATTACTTAACACATAAGCAACTGATTCCCTGGCTTCCTCTAAGGGATCCTGCAGCCACGTAGAAACCACACCTCACCTAAAAGCCTCTGCTGACATCTTTAAAATGTAGAGGACCTAGGCCTCATCATACCTTAGTGAACCTCATCCTTCCTAATGTGAACCCGTAGGTGCTCTGCTAAGCAACCTCAGATGGAAAACACTCTTGACAAAGCTTCTGTGTAGCTTGTCCTTTAGGATCCAATTGCAAGGGGTTGTGTGAAATGTTCTCTGCTTTACCCATCACGAATTGAACAGATGTTCTCAGAAATCCTATGTTTCATGAGCCTTGGTTATGCAATGGATTTCAAAGAGCACTTTCTATACCCCAGTGTGGGATGGGAATCCTCTAAAGAGCTTTGGAAAGTGTTTTTCCAGGGAAGAAAATGGCAAAAAAATCTGGGAATGACCTAAAAGTGCTCCAAATCCTTTGTAGCATGCTGAGAATTTTATGGTGCAATGTCTGTTATCTTCTCCATTAGCTTCAACGGAGAAGCTGAAAAGACACAGCCAACATATGGATGCATGTTATTCTTCCCCGTCTTCCTCACCTTGACAAGAAAACTCTAGTGTCCTGTATTAAGAAGACATTCTCTACATCACAGATCATGATAGAGCATGCGCTGTCCATTTCTGTTTATTAGGACATAGTTCTAAGCATTTTACTTAAGTAGCTTATTCCTCATAGAGACCCTGTGACCTTGGGTATCTTTGTCATTAAGTCAGACTCATTTTATTTATTTATTTATTTATTTTTATTTCTGAATGTGTATCAATGTACTGTCTGCATGCAGGTCTGTGCACCCGTGTCGTGCAACGCCGCGGAGGTCAGAAGAGGGTCTTGGATTCCCCTGGAATTGGAGTTTCAGACGGTTCTCAGCCGCCATGTGGGTGCTGGGGATCGAACCCGGGTCCTCTGTAAGAGCGGTCGGCGCTCTTAACCGCTAGGCCATCTCTCCAGCCCCCGAGACTCATTTTAAACATTAGAAAATTAAGTCATAGGCAAGTTGTTAAATGACATGAAAATGGGGAGTGATGGATCCAGGATTTGGATGTGGTTTTGCGTTGCTATCACCATGGTGCTATATTACCATTGCAGTAAGGGTTCAATAAATGAACATGTGTTTTAGCATTGTGTTCATATGCTATCTTGGTTACTTATGATCTAACATTCATGTTGAAGTTAATGATACAGAAATGCACATCATGCCTATGATAAGTCAATTATTAAGAATTTTACACTACTGAATGGAGGTGTAATATTGTTGTATATGCAGTTAAATGAGTCAGGTGATTTCTTGATTGTTGAGTGATATGGGAGGGTCCAGCCCAGTATGGGTGGTGCCAGCCCTGGCAGGTTGGTCTATATTGTATAAGAAAGCAAGTTGAGCATGGGCCAGGGGAGCAAGCCAGTAAGCAGCGTTCTTCCATGGCTTATATTTCAGCTCCTGCTTCCAGGTTTCTGGCGTGAGTTCCTATCTTGGAGTCTCTCAGTGATGAACTGTGACCCTGGAGATGTAAGATGAATAAACCCTTTTCCTCCTCAAGTTGGTCAGAGTGTTTTGTCACAGAAATTCAAAGCAAACTAGAGCGATCAGATATCATTTAGTTTTTTCATTTTGAAAAATATTTTTTGAGATTCATTTACATTATTACATATATCAATGGTTATTCTTTTTACTGCTGGCTGGTATTCCATTGCATATAGGTGCTATTATTAGTTTATTCATTCATAGACTGATGGAGAATTGGGTTATATGTAGTTTTTGTTGTTAACAGCATTGCTTACAACATTTTTATATAGAATCTTTATGAAGGCAATATTACAACTTTGAGGTGGATAGTTAACAATGAAGTTGCAATGTGTGTGTGTGTGTGTGTGTGTGTGTGTGTGTGTGTCTTTTTGAGGCAGTGTCTCCCTATAACCCAGCTGGCCTGGAACTCAATATGTAGATCAGACTGGTCTTGAAGTTACAGAGATTTGATTGTCTCTGACTCCCAAGAGCTGAGATTAAAGGCGTGTACCAACACACTTGACTATAATAATACATTTTTAACTTTTAAGGAAACTGACGAACATTTTTCTCAAGTGAATATATTCTTCTACATTTTAATCAGAAGCATATATATGAGTGTTCCAGTTCTCTGCATCTTTGAGATGCTTTTCAATTTAGCTAATATATCGAGTACATAACTGATTTTTTACAAGGTTATTGAAGCCATTATCTACCATGTCTCTTAGATCTCCACTGTGAAGTTTCATAAACAAGAATCTTCCCTGTCTCATTTCTAAGGATAGGTTTCTCTTAAAACCTGGACCGAGTTACAGTCCACCTCTTTCAAACATGTAATTTATTTAGATGTTTTATGAATGCAACCCATCTTAGCATTATCTTTTCCTTAACCTCAAGAGCCTATTGATACCTTCTTTTTTTTTTTTTGGTCTTTTTGAGACAGGGTCTCTCTGTAGCCCCAGCTGCCCTGGAACTCACTATGTAGACCAAGTTGGCTAATTTTTACTTAAGATAGTACATGCTTACCAACTCTGAAAGTATATCAGATAATTTTCAAGACACAGCAGTTAAGTATAGCCAGTGTGTACTGGATTCATCAGAGGCATCTTGTGCTGATCTTGATGCTGTTTTGGAGACAGAGCGCTTAAGGGTATATTGGCTTCTCACTTCATTTAGCTTACCAATAGCTATCACCAGGAGTCTGAAATAGTTAAGAAAATTGTGTGAGGTAATACATAACAAAACACTAAGTTGAATATAAGCAGAGCTTGAGATGTATTTTAAGAAACAAATAGTTTTGTAACTGGAGAATATTTCAGATGAAGAAATTCTCTATCATATTAGAAGCTCCATTTAGAGAACTTAGACACACTTTCCTCCAAATTATTTTCTTGAACAAGGCACCATTTTTTTCCATTTCTACCTCAGAAGAAATATATTCTTATTTTCAGAAATACGACACGAGATGCTGAACAACAAAGATGTAGAAACACGTAACATAAAAATTTAAAGAAAAATCAGGTTATAACTGTTAGGTTCGTTTCTAGGGGAGACTTGGTGCAGAGAGGAGAAAGAGTCAGAACTCCAATGAGGAGGAAGTCGGGTTTATTTCAGGCATGGCGGCTGGCCTGACTGTGTCAGGATTAGGATGACCAGCATCAGAATGTCCCAAAGTGTCAGTTTTTATACCCAAGCACACAAGGAAGTGGGCTTACAAGGAAATGGGCGTGGGAAGATAGGGGAATGGGCGTAAGTGGATCTGTGTCTATTCTCAGAAGGAACATCTTGAGAGAAACTGGGATTTGCGGCTGGTATCAGTAGAAGCATCTCGAATGAGACCCAGGCCTGATTCTGGTCTTTCTTCTGGTGAGGCATGATTTCCGCATGTTCCTCGTGTTGCAGTAATGCAGTCCAGGGCAATTGTTTCTTAGAACTTCTTTCTCAGTTGGCTGCCGGAAGTCCCTGACTTAGGTGGGCTACAACCTTACAATAACATTTAGTGGTAACGGTGATTACATGTTATTGCTTCAGCTTAATTTAGCTGATAGTAAGGGTCAGGTACCCTGGTAGCCGCTAAGGACCAAAGGTGAATGGTTTAACCTCTTGCTTTAGAGAGCTTACTTCCTAGTTTGGAGACATCAGAGAGGAACAGGAAATGAAACGTTGTATTGGAAAAACTGTTATGAGCTGCAGCAAACCACAGAAGTACGTGGGACTTAGGTGGGGCTTGGTGTCGCCTGGGACAGCAACAGGGCCCGAGACCCTGAAGCCTCTTCGTGAGGTCAGCAGGAGGTCAGCCATTTCCACCCTGGAGGAGACCTCTGCCCTCCATGGCCCTTCACTCGTAGCCTTAGGCATTAGGTTCCTGCAAGTAGTATGTTTGTGCTCCCAAAATCACACGATCGATCCTGCAGCCATGCGACCTAGCCCCAGCTCACCCCTTCCCCAACTGCCACGCAACCCTTCCCTTCCGGCCATTGAGCAAGGCCCTCCCCTCCTCTAACTGGCTATAAAAATGCTTATTAAGCAGGGCGTGGTGGTGCACGCCTGTAATCCTAGCACTTGGGAGGCAGAGGCAGGCGGATCTTTGTGAGTTCAAGGCCAGCCTGGTCTACAGAGTGAATTCCAGGACAGCTGGGGCTACAGGGANATTTTACTTTATTCTTTCTTTTTCAGTTAAAATTAACTTTAGCGGGGTGTGGTGGTGCACACCTTTAATCCTAGCACTTGGGAGGAAGAGGCAGGCGGATCTTTGTGAGTTCAAGGCCAGCCTGGTCTACAGAGTGAATTCCAGGACAGCTGGGGCTACAGGGAGACCTTGTCTCAAAAAGACCAAAAAAATAAAAATGCTTATTAAACAGCTTCCTCTGACAAAGTCTCTCCCAGGTGTCGTGTGGAACTGGAGTTACAGATGGCTGTTAGTTGCCATGTGGGTGCTACAAATCAAACCTGGGTCCTCTGCAAGAGCAGTCAATGCTTTTGATCACTGAACCATTTCTCCAGCCCCAGGAATCAGTGTTTAAAGTAAGAAATGAAGTCCAAATATAAAATATAATTCTTAGGTAAAATATCCATAATTTCACAACTTGAATTGAAAATATTAGAATGAGGCTGGGCGTGGTGGCACACGCCTTTAATCCCAGCACTCAGGAAGCAGAGGGAGGGGGATCTCTGTGAGTTCAAGGCCAGCCTGGTCTACAGAGTGAGTTTCAAGCCACCTGGGGCTACAGGGAGACCCTGTCTCAAAAAGACAAGAAGAAAAAAAGAGTAAATGCTAGAATGAACCATTTTACTTTGTCCTTATGAAAAGCATACATTTCTTTCTTCCCTTCTGTCCATTAAATTGTTGATGAACCATAATGAAAATGCTATTGCTCCTAATGTAATTCTACACTAGAGGAAGGCAGGATTGTTATAGAATAGCCAATTACTAACTGGAAATGGAAAGTTTACAAAATAAACATTTAGTAGCAACCAAGTTGTCAAATGCTATTGGGATAAGGTAAGCAAGACAAAATAAAGCAAAATACTCAATAGCATCTAGAGCTGACAGTCACTAACCAAAACTGGGATAATTTAATCATCAAGCCAAATAACAAATAACACATGAAAATCCATGAAATGGTAACAAATGCATATTTGGACTCAAAAAAACAAGTATCGAAATAATAAAAAGTCCTATAACAAACACAAAACCCAGTGCCTTCCAAGAAGAACCCTTAGAAAAGGGAGGGCACTCAAGGTGGCACAATATGTCTGGCCAGACTTTAAAGTATTTTCTGCCTAAACTTCTAGATATAATGACTACATTAGAGGAAACAGAGATTGATGAACATGACTTCATATTGGAGATGAGTATAGGAAAGCCACCATTTTATTTCCATAAAGATTAATTAAAAAGGAAGTGACTATTGTAGACTTAAGGAGATATGGGTAGACACGAGTAGTGTATCAACCAAGGGTGCTGGGTGGGTTTTGAATTCTGATTCACCCCCCCTCACACACACAAATAACTATAAAAGACAATTTTGAGACATTGAGGAAAGTTGACTATGTGCATTAAATTACAATGAGATACTCCCACAATGCTGGAAATAGGAAAATGACATGGTGGAGATATTTTAGAGAAAAGAAATGGTAAAGAAATATGGCAAAGTCCTGGTAAATCCTGGTGTGGTTATATGTAAGTCAGACATATTGTGTTCTATTTATCTGTATTTTCTAAATTTGCCAAAACAAAAACCTAAAAAAACCCAGTAAATTTTATTGTATATTTATAATTATTTTAACAACTATGGATTAAAACAAAGATGGAATCATTTGAGATTCTTTAAAGTGGTAAACATTAATAGAAAATAGTTTTCACAGGGGCTGGAGAGATGGCTCAGTGGTTAAGAGCACCGACAGCTCTTGCAGAGGACCCGGGTTTGATTCCCAGTACCCACATGGTGGCTAAGAACCGTCTTTAACTCCAGTTCCAGGGGAATCTGACACCCTCTTCTGACCTCTGCGGCATTGCATAACATGGGTGCACAAACCTACATGCAGACAGTACACTCATACACATAAAAAAATAATAAATTAAAAAAAAAATAGTTTTCACTGGAGCATAGCTCTATATGGGTACTTTTAAATTCTTCTTAGGGTGCACTGAAAATGTAAATTTAATTTTGAATAAGCAAGCATTTCTGAAAAGCACTTGGAAACAAGTCTTATGGACCTTCATATTGTCTATGTGTCTAAATGCTACCACATGATTTTAGCACACATTAGAGTGTAGCAGATACCATTTCATTAATGGAAGCCAAATATACCAGGCTCAAATGCCTTTTTCCTAGACTTCCAGAAGTCTAACCAACTCATCTAACCCTTATCTTTCTTTTCTTTCTTCCTTCCTTCCTTCCTTCCTTCCTTCCTTCCTTCCTTTCTTTCTTTCTTTCTTTTTTTTTTTTTTTTGAGACAGGGTCTCCCTAAGTAGGCCTGGCTGACCCGGAACTTGCTACGTAGACCAGGCTGGCCTCAAACTCATAGAGACCTGCTTGCCTCTGCCTCCCCAGTGCTGGGGTTAAAGGTGTGCACCACTATGCTCAGCCTTTGTTATTTAATTTTATAGACAAATAACCCAAGCCATGGCATTTCCCATTTTGAAATGATAAAATATGGGACTGGAGAGACGGTCTTTTTGAGACAGGGTCTCCCTATAGCCCCAGCTGGCTTAGAACTCACTACAGAAAGTTGAAAAGGTTTTCACTGTCTCCAGGTGTTCACCTCTTACATTTTCTTTCCAGTAGCTCGTCTCAAGATAAATAGAGTGAACAAACAAGGAATGTTTTTGTTTGTACCTTTTTGTGAGACAGGTTCTCCCTGTAGTCCCAGCTGTCTTGGAACTTACTATGTAGATGAGGCTGGCCTTGAACTTAAAGAGATCTGCCTGCCTCTGCCTTTCAAGTGCTGAGATTAAAAGTGTGCACTACCATGCCCTGCCAGTTTAAACTTGTAAGGACAATTTTTTTTTTCGTTAAAAATTATCATGTGTACTCTGGAGGCTGAGGCAGGTAGATCTCTGTGAGAGGGAGACCAGCTTATTCTACATAGTGAGTTCCAGGCTGACTGTAACCATAGGGATAGCCTGTCTCAAAAAGACAACAAACAAACAAACGAGCAAAAAAAAAAAAAAATCCAGCTGGGAGAAGCCCTTAGTTTATGTAATTCAGTTTCTTTTATCTGCTGGCATTCTAGTTACCCAGATTAATTTATTTTCTTAGGAGATTTATTTTATTTTATTTTATTTTATTTTTTGAGGTAAGTCAGACAAGAAATAGCTATATTGCATTTATTTCCCAAACTGCAGTAAGAAATGTTGGCTCTTAAGAGAATTCTTACCATCTTCAAGACATGGTGCCATAAACAGCTAACTTTATTTGTTTTGGACTGTGATTTGAATACTACACCATTGTTATATTCAAAGTCTTTTTATTACAGTTGTGTTTTAGATAGATTTCTCTTTTCTCCATTCCGTTTTGTTTTCTGCTCTTCTTTCTTTATTTTATGCTTTCCACAGAGGGAGCAGGAAACAGTTCACAAGGGACAGAAGTTATTTTGTTCATTAAGCAACCTCCAAAGACGGAAAAAAGTCTTCAGGTTTCAGACAGGCACGCTTCCTTCTGCCTTTGGTAAATAAAATATAAATCATACTACCTCATAATATGTTGTAAATTTAAAGCCGTGCATAATTTTCAAACTAAAGGAATAATTTCACCAATTTAAAAAGGCAATTGAATTGAGTGAAAACATGTCTTTTTAACACCTATAATGTTCATAATAAACATTTTCATACTTAGATGTTGGGGGAGTCTCATGGGTTGCATGTGCTATGCTACTATTTAGAGTAGTTTTTTAAAAAGCATTATGAAAAGATCATGTAGCGTTCACAGAGCTATTCTAGAGAGAGCTGTTTCATAGAAAAAAAAATTTACTTTTTCTTAAAGCTCAGAAACAACACTAAACTTTGCATTCTGCCCCAGCTGAGGCCTGAATAATGAAATGAAAATAAGCAGGTCATCACCACAGTGACATCTCACTGGAAATGTCACTGCATTTTGTTGAGATGCACAACAAAGACTGAGGCTTTGCATGAGTAATTCACCTGCCTCCTGCAGGCGCTGTGAACTTCCTGGGACTTTTTGCATTTTTTTCTCTCTATTTTTTTCCTTTTTGGAAACTAAGCCTGAAGGGAGCGAACTTCAGAGACTGACTGTCACTAGAGCCAGAAGTAAAGCAAGAAGGCCCTGAGATCCAGCCGCTAGATGGGGAGATGAGGCTCGTAAATCCGTAGGTCAGCCTGGTGATTGCTTGCCTTTGGGCCTTCAGACAAATTCAGATGCAGAGAACCCCAAGGAATGCTGATCTGGAGTCTTTCTCTAAACTCCTTGATTTGAAAAGAAAAAGCAACGCACTCCCAGTTATCTCCAGTGTGCGCGAAGAAGTTAAAGTTAGACTTTGTGACTTTTCACTTCTGTAAGAATATTTTTCCCCATCCAATACCAAAGAGATACGCTTCTCCATTCTCCTGCCTCAGTATCCCTTCTGTTCAACCCCCTTACCCTCTGCCATAACATTTCCCTTTACAAACAGGACACATTATCTTAGAATTCTTCCATCATGAAGACTAATGCAAAAAACAAGTTGATAACAAACTCATCCCACAAATCATGTTTCTGGTAGAGCTACTGATTTTGAGGATAAGAAAATAAAGCTGGACATGGTGTGATATGCCTTTAATCCCAACAGAGACCAAGTCAGGCAGATCTCTGTGAGTTCAAGGCCAGCCTGGTCTACGTAAAGAGTTCCAGGCTATCCATTGCTACATAGTGAGAGGCTGTTTCAAAAAACAAAACCCAAAACAAAACAAAGAAAGAATGCATAGGCTTGAATATAAGCAACAAAGTAAAACTTAACCAGCCAAATTCAAAGTTATAAGCTATAGAAATACAGAATGAAAGTGATTTCATTTAATGCTAATTAGTTTGTTTGGGTTATGGAAAATAGGACTGAAGTAGAAATTCAGGGACATTGTTTGACTATAATTCAGAAATTTAGCAATGTACTTTGGCTCAGAAACTAATTCATCTTGAGTTGGGTTTAACAATATATTATAGAGTATGTTAGCTAATGGCCCAAATACTGAATATTGAGTGTGGCTCATATTTAATTTATTTTTAAAATGTTTTTTATTTATTTATTTATTTTTGTATGTGTATGAATGTACTGTTTGCATGTAGGTCTGTGCACCCGTGTCGTGCAATGCTGCGGAGGTCAGAAGAGGGTCTTGGATTCCCCTGGAATTGGAGTTCTCCTGGAACTGGAGTTACAGATGGTTCTTAGCCGCCATGTGGGTGCTGGGAATCGAACCTGGGTCCTCTGCAAGAGCAGTCGGTGCTCTTAACCGCTAGGCTATCTCTCCAGCCCTCATATTTAATTTATTTACTCATCAGTTCAACTATCCAGTGATTAAGTTGATTAGCTATGTGAACAAGTTATCCTTTTTGGGATACAGTCCTCTGGAGTCAGATGTGTGAAGAGGAGAAAGCAAACTAGTTCTTTTCCGATTGTCAAAAGATATGTGCAGCTAAACCCACGTGGGGTGTGAGCGCTTTGAGGCTTGAATGTTTTATTTTAAGTCCAAGGAATGTCCTGGTGGAGTGAATAATTACAGTGGGTACTTAGTACAGACCAGAAAGCTAAGGCAGGATAACAGGAAGGTAAAGAAAAAAATAAAATTATGTAATGCATATTTAACTGGCTGATAATTGTTGATAATTTTTTAACTAAACTGTGAGATCTTTGAGGGATGTTTGATTTACCATACCTTCATGACGCACTTAGCTTCTCACACACGGATTAGTGATTCCTGCTAGGCTGAAGCTAGGGACACTGAGCTTACAGCAGTAAGCTTAGCTATCCAGAAGGACAAGTATTTTGTTGGGATGGATTTGTAAACCACATAATGTGATGGAGAATGAGGCAGTGCATCTATAGCAGGGGGGTTTGATGGAGTAGAAATTTCCCAGGTTCAGGAGCAGATAACCATTGTGGGGAAAGTCACAGCATGGAAACAGCACCGTATGTCTGAGGCTGGAAGGGTAGCTGAGCTGTATGTAACAACAGCAGCACAACTGTGGGTGTGGACACAGAGCTGCTCGGCAGCGGCCCTGGATGTCATGGTGAGGAGTTTGGACTTGGCCCCATATATACTTGGGAGACTTAATATTACTTTAAACCAAAAAGATGATAAAATATAATGTTCAGAAAAGTAAGACAGTGACACATATACATGTATACATGGAAAGATGAGTATGTAATATGGTTCCATTTAATTCATGTGGGGACCATGAAGATGGTAAACAGAGTCAAGGAACACAGAGGAAATAGAGGAAGGCAGTAAAGAAAAGAAATGAAGGTGCAACAGAGACAAAGCTAGGAGAGGAGAAGCAAGCTTATCCATCCCCGGCAGCCCAGACATTGCATCACCTCCGCAGCTACCTACAGCATGCCATGTCTCAAAATAACTCACAGCTAATGAAAGACAGGGTTAAGTAATTGAAAGGGGTGCTCTATGTAACTGATGGCCTTTCATTGAAATGCAAGTGATTTATTCCACTGTGTAAGTGATTTCTCCTGTTTCTATCTTACAAGTGTTCAAACTGGAGCTGGAAGGAAAGGGCTAGAGGCCAAAAGACAGAAAATGTCTCAGCCAAGGTAGAAAAGACATCTCCACAGATATGATGGAGATCAAAGTTTATGAGGAAGAGGGTGTTGTCTGTATTGAGACACTATGCAACCTGGGATGCCTAATCACAATGTGAAAAGATAGAATTGATCTGAAAAGAAGGACGACACGTTAAAGTCTGGAGCTCCTAGCTCTCAATGTGTCTTTTGGATATATGAGAGGAGCTGGATGACAGTGACAGAAAATAGATCTTTCGTTAGGACACAGACAGGAGGTCAGGTCATTGTCACAGATGCAAGAAGTTCAAACAGGAGCAGTGGTTGAGATGTGATACCACAGTGCATGTTGATATAACGATCTGATATATTTCTGTGTGATATATGTGTATATGCGTGTGTGTGTGTGTGTGTGTGTGTGTGTGTGCATATGGAGACCAGAGGTTGATGTTGGGTGCTTTACTTAATTGCTCTCCCCCTTAATTTTTGAGGCAGGAGTTTTCATTGAGCCTGGAGCCCACCATTTGGACTAGTCTGGCTGGTTAGTGAGCTATAGGAATCCCCAGTGCTGGGATTTTAGGCCCATACATGCTACTGTGCTTTTACATAGGTTCTGGGGATACAAAATGAGGTCCTCCTGCTTGTGTGGCAAGGACTTTATTGACTGAGCCATAGCCGGACTTCCTTAATCATTTGAATTGCTCAAAAGCAAGCTGGCGTGAATGATGTGGCACCTGCCTAAGACAACACAGAGATGACTCAAACAAATGAGGCAGCTGGGCTTCCACACCCAAAGAAATCAACATTAATCACATGACCAAGCTTTTCCTATTGAGGTGCTGAAAGTTCCAATCAACAAATGAACTAAATTTCTCTTCAGGCACATTATTGAATGTTCATTATAAGCAAAGATTCTTGAGTCAGGTCAACAAACTTTTATACAACTTCTCATTCCATGAACCATCAATGTGACTACTGACAAATCAATTGACCTCTAAAAGCTTTAACTTCTTTATAAATAATATGGGGGGCTGGAGAGATGGCTCAGCGGTTAAGAGTGCCGACTGATCTTGCAGAGGACCCGGGTTTGATTCCCAGCACCCACATGGCGGCTAAGAACCATCTTTAATTCCAGTTCCAGGGGAATACAACACCCTCTTCTGACCTCTGTGGCATTGCACAACATGGGTGCACCAACCTACATGTAAACAGTATACTCATACACATAAAAAATAATAAATAATAATATAGGAATGAGATGTTCTTATATTAAGGAGCTTTGTGAGAACTTTTTTTTTAATTGTTTTTGACAGTTTCATTATATATATAATATATATATTACATATGGTGTCATGATTATATCCAATCTCCCATTACCTCTCTTCTCTCCCTCCTACTTCCTATGAATCCTCCTTCTTCCCAACTAATCCTATTTTCCTGTCTTTTGAGTGTGCGGCCTAATGAGGTTGATTAAGATTGATCTTGCGGGGGCTGGAGAGATGGCCTAGCGTTTAAGAGCGCCGACTGCTCTTGCAGAGGACCCGGGTTCGATCCCCAGCACCCACATGGTGGCTGAGAACCGTCTGCAACTCCAGTTCCAGGAGAACTCCAGTTCCAGGGGAATCTGACACCCTCTTCTGACCTCCGCGGCATTGCACGACATGGGTGCACAAACTGCATGCAAACAGTACATTCATACACATAAATAAAAACATAAATTAAAAAAAATTAAAAAAAAAGATTGATTGTGTGAACCTGGACCAGGGCTTATTTACTAGAACTTGGACACCTTAGCAGAGGCTACGCTACTGAAAAAAAAAGATACATCTTCCTCTATAATTATTAGCAGCCACTAGCTCCTAAGGAAGGGCTGGAGACTTGTGAGCACCTCCCCTGTCTGTGATGGAATGTTAAAGGGCCCAATCTTTTTTTTTTTTTTTTTTTTTTTTTTTNTTTTTTTTGTTGTTATTTTCTTTGTTTGTTTTATTTTTTTTTTTTTGGTCTTTTTGAGACAGGGTCTCCCTGTAGCCCCAGCTGTCTTGTACAGGTCTCATAGCCTCTGTGTGTCATGATTGTTAACAGCCATGTCACACGTAGAAGACAGTGTTTCATGGCACTCCACTCTATCTTCTGGCCCTTGCAATCTTTCTGCCTTCTCTTGATGCTCCCTAAGCCTTGGAAGTGGTCGTAGATTTATTCTTTATGGCTGAGCACTGAACAGTCACTTACCCTCAGCAGTTTGACCAGACATCTGAGTCTGCATTGCCTCTGCCCAAAGCTGAGAGTGGCAACTAGTGTCTTTGCATAAACATAAATATTTGGAGTGCAGTTAGACAGCATGTCCATTTAGCATTTAACAGTGGAACATTTACCCTAAGACAGCCCCCTAAGTGCTAGGATTATAGGAATATGTCAGTGTAATTAGATTAACAATATCATTTTTTAGAAATAAGAAAACTGAGTTTACAGAGACAAAGCTGGGCATTGTACCTTTGTCTGTGTTTATGATGACCTTGTGATGTTTGGGGGGCATTGGATGATGTTGGGTTCATCAGGAGAGCATGGTGCTGGTGCCATCTCTGAATAGACAGGACTTTCAGTAAACTTGAAGCCAACATAATTCTGAGGTGACTGAAGATAACGTGGGCTTCTCCAGCCTCTCTCAGGGCTTCATTTAGCTGCCATCCAGATAACTGATATTTTCTAACAACACGTGTTTTATATTTCTTGATTTTTTTTGTTTCTTTTTTATCTGATATCTTCCTATAGCCACACCTGGCTTGGAACTCACTATGTAGACCAGACTGGCCTCAAACTCAGAGGCTCCCCCTGCCTCTGCCTCCTGAGAGCTGAGATTAAAGGCGTGCGCTCTTAATTATTTTTGGACAGAAAATACTTTTTACTTTTTTCAGAGTATGGCCACAGATTGCTGGGATTAAAGGCATATGACACAATACAAACCCAAGTTTGTAGTACATTCTAAAGTCAATTTTTTTGAGTGTATGAGAGCATTACCTGCATGAATGTAAGTGCTCCTGTGTCATTCAATGCCTGTAGAGCCCCTGGAACTGCAGTTATAGACAGTTGTTAGGTGCTGTGTAGGTGCTGGGAACCAAACGGGGGGGTTCTCTGTAAGAGTAGGCAGTGCCCTTAACTATTGAACCATTTTCCCAGCCCCCTTAAGTCAAATTTTAATCTTAGAATTTATACTAATAACTAAAAAGTGTTACGGTATTTATTATAATTCTGGATCTATTTCTAAGCAGAAAAAAAAATGTTCTGAAACCCTATGTGAAATACAATTACCTTTTAAATGATTATGACCTAGAATCCCATTTTGGGTTTCTTGACTTCTTTTTTTTTTTCTTTTGGTCTTTTTGAGACAGGGTTTCCTTTTAGTCCCAGCTGACCTGGAACTCCCTATGTAGACCAGGCTGGCCTTGAACTCACAGAGATTCACCTGCCTCTGTTTCTTGAGTGCTGGGATTAAAGGCATGTGCCACCCCACCTGGCTTTTTGACTTCTTTTGAAATGGATTGAAATGGCTTATTGATGAAGTCAGAATTTGGGATGAGATTTTTCAAGAAGAACTGAGTATAGGTGACCAGAAACACAGAGTATTTGGGGGGTCTTTTAAGAACCATACGAAGAGAATGAGGTTCTGAAATGTTCAGCAACTAAAGCAAAAGGGAATAAAAATTCAGCTCTTTTTTTTTTTTTTTTTTTTTTTTTTTGGTCTTTTTGAGACAGGGTTCTCTGTAGCCCCCGTGTCCTGGAACTCACTTGTAGATCAGGCTGGCCTTGAACACACAAAGATCCACCCCCCGCCTCTGCCTCCAGTGGGCTAGGATTAAAGGCTTGGTGCCGCACCACATGCCCGGCTAAAATTCAGCTCTTTTATGTTCAATTCTCAACAACAGGAAGAAAGCATATTTGGTAAAATTAGTAAAATGTTTGGTAAAAATGGTAAAACAATTTCTTTTATTGGATTAAATATGTTCTCTATAAAAAAGAAATGTTTAATAGAGTACAGTTGTTTTTTTTTTTTTCTTTTTTTTTTTTGTCTTTTTGTCTTTTTTGAGCAGGGTCTCCTCTGTACCTCCAGCTGTCCTGGAAACTCCACTACTGTCTAGAACCAGGCTGGCCTTGAACTCACTGAACGATCCCCTGTCTCTCCTCCCAAGTGCTGGATTAAAGGGCATGCGCCACCACTCCCGGCGGTGGAGGTACAGGTTTTAAAGATTCCCTTGATAATGTCTAGATTTTTTGGGGGGCGGGTATTGTTGTGATGTTTCCCTTTCATCTCTGATTTTGTTGCTTTGGGCTTGCTTTTTCTTTCTTTTTGGCTAATTGAATTAAGGGCCTGTCGTCTTGCTTGTCTTTAAAAAGAAAAGCAGTTCTTAGAGTCATTGATTCTTTGTTTTGTTTTCTTTGTTTCTATTTCATTAATGTCTGTTCTGATTTTTGTTTTTTCTTCTTGTCTGTGGATTTAGGTTTGGTCTTTTCTTGTCTTTCCTAGAGTCTTGAGTTGTACTGTCATAGGTCATTATACATGTGCGCCTTTCTAACTTTGTAATGTAGTCAATTAAAGTTATAAAATTCCCTCTTAGGGCTGCTTTTACAGTGTCCCAGAGGTTTTGTCATGTTGTATTATCACTTTCATTTGGTTCCAGGAATACTTCTAATTTTTTTCTTTGACCCATTCATCATTTAGGAGAATGTTGCTCAATCTCCATGAGTTCATGAAGTTACCAGAGAACTTTTGTTGGTGATTTTAAGCTTTAATGAACTGTGGGCTGATAGAATGCTTGGAATGTCTTTTTTTTTTTTTTTTTTTTTTTTTTTCATTTGTTGAGGTTTGTTTTGTGCACCAGTATGTGGTCAATTTTAGAGAAACTTCCACATGGTGCTGAATAAAAAGTGTGTTCTTTGGAGCTTGGGTGGAATATTTGGTAGATGTCTCTCAGGCCTATTTGAAGTATGATATCATTTAATTCAGATGTATCTCTCTGTTTATTCTTTGTCCAGTCGGCCTGTCCATTGGAGATAGTGGTGTACTGAAGTCACCTAGAAGAAAAGAGATGAATGCTGCTACTCAGTTTTCTTTGTCCATTTGTACAGACTGGGATCCCAGTTTGGGGAAGGTTGTCCCATCTCAGTCAGTGTAATTAAGATTATCCACCCCGCCCACCCCCCACCCCTGCACCCCATAGCCATGCTCAGAGTCTAGTCCCTCAGGCAATTAACACTAACTATCACAAAGGACTTATAGACCTGCCTCTGAAACAGGGCTAGAACCTTTCCCTACTACCAAATGATCAATTACCAAATGATCAATGTCTAATCCAGGATTCTGGTTTCTTCAGGTGGTGGTGGTATGAACATTCCAAAGTTTTTGACAGAGAATCCAGTTGTGAAAGAGGTTCATCCCAGGAAGCATGGATACTTTGGTGATAAAAAAACTAACATTTTTTTCATATCTCCAAACACCAAAGACAAAATGATCGAATTCTCTCTTTTTTTTAAATTTTATTTATTTTTGTATGTGTATGAATGTACTGTCTGCATGTAGGTTTGTGCACCCGTGTCGTGCAATGCTGTGGAGGTCAGAAGAGGGTCTCGGATTCCCCTGGAACTGGAGTTCTCCTGGATTTGGAGTTACAGACGGTTCTTAGCCGCCATGTGGGTGCTGGGGATCAAACCTGGGTCCTCTGCAAGAGCAGTCGGTGCTCTTAACCGCTAGGCCATCTCTCCAGCCCCCAAGGATCGAATTCTCTGAACTCGGTGGTGTGTAATGGACCCTGGCACACTGTTTCTCCTTCCATCACCTATGGCATCTTGGAGAGGCCGATATTTCTATTTCTCAGATGGAGGAATTGAGGCACAAAGAAGTTGAATAATTTCTCTAAGTCCTGGGACTTAGAAGTGGAAGGGTAGGTGGTGGGAAATGCTCACCCTTGCAGACCAGTAGAGGTGACTCTGTTGTCCCTGGACCCTTGGCATGTACCAGAAGGCCTGGGTCACACCTTGGATCTCAGCTTCATAAATTCTAATATCATGGATAGTACTCATTATTAGCAAGCTTATACTTTTTTATAATTTTGCTTTTTGTTATTAATAACTATGCCAAAAGACATTTCCATCTTTCCTTAACTTTGGGGTATTAGAAAGACATCAGGTTATATTTTATTTGTAAGAGGTTTTCACATATAGAAAGATGGACTTGCCCTTCAAGTGTCTTTGGTGAAGCCATCTTTTGTTTTTCCCAGTTCTCCCTTTGTCCCCCAGAACTCACCATGCAGCCCCAGGTGGTCTTGAACTCCTGACCCTCCTGCCTCTGCCTCCTTCCCCATATATAGGGGATATAAGAGTGGATCACCATGTATGACATTCAGGTCAATACTTTAGTTTGAAAGATGATTAATTGCTTCTTGTTGAAACAAAGGATGTTTACCCAAACTGTGTTCTGGTAATACATGTCAAATAGCAATTATGTCTGCATGAATATTCAGATGTGTGCATAGTTGGAAAGTTTTGCTATACAGGTCACTGGAAGGTTATTGTTAATATTTATATTTTTGCTTATGATCTCATTATTATAAAGTAAATTTAAATGTGTAGAAATATGAAAATACAATATAGTCTCTTCTTTGATCAAGATTATTTCATATAATCGGGCTTGCAAAGTTTTCCAGAATGTTCTTTGCTTCTCTGATATTCTTTATCTTCTAGATAAGCAATCTAATGTAGAAAGTGGATCCATTTTTAAATATTTAAACATCTGGCTTACTATATTTATAGTGAAACAAAAATCATTTGAGAAATATTAACATTTGCATAGAAAACATTTTTACTGAACTCTATAAACAAATTTTTTTGCTAGTCTGCAAATTTATATGTAGTTAATGTTTGACTATGTAAATCTTGAGTTTTTAAAAAAAAATGTATCAAGTTGAGCAGAGCTCTATAAAAGATGAGAGGTACATAGATGGTTGCTCTTTAGGAGCAACTGAGAGCTGAGTTGCCTATTAGATTTGACTCTTGGATGTGGAGGGATATCCTTGTGCAGAATTGAACATGAAAAATACATAGGATTCATTTCTTCTTTTATTTTTCCTTTTCCTAAACTTTAGGTAACAAAGTTGGAGGGCAAGTCACAGTCATAATGACAACCTCACAACTGCTGCAGGAGTTAGCAGAGCATTGCTAAAACAAAGAAGATACCAAATTGAAATAATGATAGAGGACAAGTCCTAGTTAGAGAACACCAAGCCTGGAGAGCAGAGAGCTAATTGTCAGGCCCACTGCAAGCTTGCCGAGCACGAACAGAAAGTACCTGAGGTCTGAGGTCCTCTGGAATAAATCTTTGGTGATGAGAACACAGTCCACAACAGGGATACTTTTATATTTATTTTATTCTCCATTATTGCCAGAGGCCTCAAATCCCACATAGTCAAAATCTCCATTCATTGCTGCCTGCTGGGCATTTAACAAGGGCTCTTGTAACAGGACCCAGAACAAGTATAAACATGAATAAAAAGTGCAGGGGCCAGTCGGGCACCACAGGCTGTGAGGTAGCCAAGTGGAGGCATTGGAGAGAAGCAGAGAAAGCAGACAATGACCCTTAGTGCCTCAAGGCATGGCTTCAAAAGGTGTCAACACCAATTAAATTGTAAAAGCTCTGTCAGCTTCTGAAAAGTCATCCAGACAGGGACAAGACAGTACATAATCAAAGGATGGCCCGTGCTGGACCAGCATCCTCATGTGTGCCTGGCAATTTGTGATCCAATGTGAGTCTCCAAGATGAGCATGTCCTTAAAAATGTAAATGCCCTTCTGCTGGGCACACACTTGCCCCACCGCTGACAGAGCCTGGAAACCTTTCCCAGCAAGTCCCCAATGGCCAGTCCTAGAGGTAATCGGCTGAAAAACACCATTTCAACTGAAATGTGCACAATTGATTATAACCACGGATAAGCTAAGAGGTACTTGTCTTTTGGATTGAGTTAAATAGTGACATAAGAGCTATCAACAAGTAATGTAATGGAGAGCTTTCTTTGTTGCCAAAAGACTCCATGGACTCTCCCTTTTTGGCAACAGGACAGTCGTACAACAAAGAATTATCAGGGGTTTGTTTCAAATAGCTATGACAGAAGGTGATAACTTTGAGGGTCTCATTTGTACATGGAGAGTATTAATGTGCCTTTGAAGAAAAGACCCATAATCCAAATTTCAACATAGGAATCTCTCTCTCTCTCTCTCTCTCTCTCTCTCTCTCTCTCTCTTGCTCTCTCTCTCTCTTGCCCATGGGTAACTATAATAGGTATGACCAATTTGTTGGATGACTTTCAAAGTGACAGCAGAGCTGGGGAGGAGAAGAAATGGATTTTTATAGCTGGGGGAAAGATAGGGAGAACTGTCAGAGTAGTTCTCACATATTTTATAGCTAAGTAATTTTCTTGGTCTACAGAACTTTTCACTCACTGGATCAAGTAAAATGCCTGAGGTTTGAAGTAGATGGATTCATACTGAAAAGTAGACTATAATGCCATTAAACTTCCAACTAGTCACAAAAAAAAAACACTCCAAAAGATTACTCTTGCCTATTTTCTTTTGCAAATGAAGACTACTTAACAAGAGAACTTAGAATGAAATTGATTGTTCTTTAATTTAACTATCTGAATGCTTTAAGGTGTTATTTTGTTTTCATTTTATTTTATTTTTTTTGTTGTTTTTTTTTAGACAGAGTCTCCCTATATCCCTTGCTAGCCTGGAACTCACTATGTAGACCTGGCTGCTCTTGATCTCATAGACATCTGCCTGCATCTGCTTCCTGAGTGCTGGGACTAAAGGCATGGCCACTATACCAGGCTTTAAGGTATTATTTTGAAGGAAAGACCAACTAGGTCTAAAATACTATGTCATATCTGCTATTGTATATCAGGTTATAGATTATCTATTTAAACTTTTCTTTTAGAATAGTACCAGGCTGGAGAGATGGCTCAGTGATTAAAAGTACTGGCTACTCTTGTAGAAGACCCAGGTTCAATTCCCAGCATTCTAATGGCAGCTAATAACCATCTGTCACTCCAGTTCTAGGGGAATCCAATGCCTTCTTCTGACTTCTGAGGGCATTGCACAACACAGGTGAACTTACACACATGCAGGCAACACACACACACACACACACACACACACACACACATGCACGATAGGTAATAGTACCTAGAGAGCCAAGTACTTGCAATTAAGTGCTTCTATTTGGAAGAGACACCCATCATGTCTGCCTGAATTTTGTGAACTGAAGTGTAATGGTTAGCTTTAACTTTTTTCAACTTGATGTATATCTAGACTCACCTGGGAAGAAAGTTTCAATGAGCGATTGTTGAAATCAAGCTGGCCTGTGAGCTTGTCTGTGGGTGAGGATTGTTTTGATTGCCTTCACTGATGTGGGGAGACCCAGCCCGAAACTGGTTTAAGGCCCTGGATTGTATAAGATAGAGAAGCTAGCGGAGCACTGGGTGTATGTTCATTTATTCCTCATCTGCTCTTGGGTCTGATGTGACTAGCTGAATTCCAGCCTTGACTTCTTTGCAGTGATGGACAGTAAGCTGGAACTGTGAGCCGCATAAACCCCTTCTACCCTAAGATGCTTTGGGGTATTTTATCACAGCAACAGAAAGAAAACTGATACACAAAGTAAGTTACAGCACTGCACCTAACTTCTGGGAGTGAATGTAATTATCCCATGAGAATGATAGGAGAAGGAATTAGTATAGGCACAATTTTAAGTTTTGTCTTAGATGACTCTTGTGATAAGCAAGTATTCTTTTCTCCCTTCTTTCTCAATCCTACAAGCAACCTCTTCATAAGACAGACAATCTCAATATCGTCCATATTCTTTATCTTTCACAAAGTTCAAGACTCTGCCCAGAAGTCGGAAGGGAACGTGGCTCCACTTCACATGAAGTTATGTAAACTAAATTTCTCCTTCCAGTTAACATACCATAGAGACTAAGAACAACCACAGAATTCACACTTATAGTGGAGTTTCCTTAAGACAAGGTGCTAGAATAACCCTTGCTGGGAGGAAGGCAGGCTTCTCCCTTAAGCCTGTGTTTCCTGGGAGCCTCTTATTCTTACTGAATCCTGGCCACACTGTGGAAGCTCAGTTCAACCTTATAACAATTCCTGGGAAAAGGCTTTCTTGAGAATGAGCAGTTTTCTTAGTCAGGCAACAGTCAGATCCCATAGGTAATTTTCCATCACACATAGTTTTGATCTCCTCCAGTCAGTCACAGACTTCCTCTGCCAGGGAATTTTCTCCAAACCTGTTTGTGCTTTTTACCTGTTTCATTCTGTTCAGCATGTGACCTGAAGTTCCCAGAAAAAGGCCACACCTGAGTTAATATTCTACAAGGCTAATTGACTGATTAAAGCTCCATGATTGTAGAGTTGGAATGTTGTAGATCCAGAGGCAAATATTCATGGGCTTTTAATACCCTTAATTGCTGTTCGTTCTCCACCTCTGTACCTGACCTAACATCCCTGTGACTACCTCATGAACTCTTTTGGGATGCCTTAACAGACCATTATCTTCCACCAACTTGAAGCTTAGAAAGGCACCATCATCTGAGACCTGCAGCAGACACGCCCCCCCTTTGCTGGAACCTGTTGTTCTAGTTGCTTCTCCATTGATGTGACAAAACACTCTGACCAATACCAATTTGGGGAGGAAAAGGTTTATTTACCTTACATCTACCAGGTTCATCACTTAGGGAGTCCAAGGTTCCTGCTCAGGGCAGGAACCTGGAGGCAGGAGCTGAAGCATAGGCCATGGAGGAGCGCTGCTTACTGGTTTGCTCCCGTGGCCCATGCTCAGCCTGCTTTCTTATACATACAGGATCACCTGCCTGGAGGAGGGGCCACTCACGGTGGGCTGGGGCCTTTCATGTCACCCAGCAATCAAGAAAATACCCTACAGACATGGCCGCAGGCCAGTCCAGTGGAGGCAGTTCCCCAGTTGCTCTCCAGGGTGTCAAGTTGACAGCAGAGGCTATCCAGCTCCCATCTACCCACTGTTTCCACCAAGGCTCTGTGATCTGTGTTCTCAGATCACAGCCAATTGTATTTGGTTTCTGAAATAGTTCTCCATTTCTGTATTTTCATTTTTCTCATCAGTTATGTCTGAGTGGTTGATGGGGGACTCGTCTCCAGTCTCTGCTCTTTTGGCAGAATGAAAATACAGCTCACAAGCACCACCACCCTTCGTTGTACCTTTATTCTGAGGCAGGCTGTTCTGTTCCCTGGTTCCATATCTTTGATTGGCTCCTTGCCTTAAAGCAGTTTTCCTTTCCCTGTTTTTTGAAAGGCAGTGGTCAATTTTCTTGTGCCCTTTTGTTACTGAGATGCAGTGTTGTTGTTGTTGTTTTACACTTGCTGGTTCCTTCTTCTTTGGATGTTTCTTTTTATTTTTGTTCCTGATGTAAACTGGTCTATTATTTTCCAAAGTTGTGTTTTTCCTTTTAATGGCAATTTGCCAGTAGCCACATAACTCGGTTAGCAGACACTCTGCACATCTTATAAATGATCATAGGTAATAAAATCACCAAGTGGTTTGTCATTGCACCTGAGTGGTTAACACTTCCTAGCCTCCTCATGGGGTGTCCAGCCCCACTCCTGTTAGGGTCACCCTCTAAGACTGTGCTACAGATCATAGAGTTTCTTCCATGGCAGTATCCGATCCTCATATAAATAACTGTGGTGTTACCACGCCAACATTATAATTATCTGAATAAATAGCCTAGCTCTTAAATTTATTTATTTATTTTATTATTATTATTTTTTCATGTGTATAAGTGTACTGTCTGCCACGGAGTTCAGAAGAGGCATTGGATTCCCCTGGAACTGGAGTTAAAGATGTTTCTTAGCCGCCAAGTGGGTGCTGGGAATCGAACCCGGGTCCGGGTCCTCTGCAAGAGCAGTTGGCACTCTTAACCACTGAGCCATCTCTCCAGCCCCTTAAATTTTGTTTTTAAGAGTAGACCTGGGGCTGGAGAGATGGCCTAGTGGTTACGAGTGCCGACGCTCTTGCAGAGGATCCGGGTTCGATCCCCAGCGCCCACATGGCGGCCGAGAACCATCTGAAACTCCAGTTCCATGAGAACTCCAGTTCCAGGGGAATCCGACACCCTCTTCTGACCTCCGCGGCATTGCACGTCACGGGTGCACAAACTTGCATGCAGACAATACATTCATACACATACAGAACTAAATTAAAAAAAAAATTAAAAAAAAAAAAAAAGAGTAGACCTGAACTTGAAGACCTCTTTCCCTAGCTATCTCTTGGAATTTTCTGTCACCTGAGCTGTGCCAGTGGAACTGTCTTGTTGGAACTCTGTCCCTGGAACTGAGTTCTCTAGCCCAGCCCCATCCATAATTTTATCAAAATTGATTTTCTTGCTTCAGTTGGGGAATTACACACTTGGCCCCACCCTAATCTTAACAGACTGTCCCTAGTCCTAGAATACTTCATTCATCCAGGTCACACGTCCTTCCCAGTCTTCACCATGTGCAATGGAGATGGGTGTGCTTGCTGACTGCTTTGATATGTTAATTCTCAAGCATACCCAGGTCCATTTGTTATCTTTTAGGGAGAAGTACCAAACTGAAGTTCCTAGGAAATGATGTCAGGTGTCCAGTTCACAAGATACAAAAGTATGTGTGTCTTGTATAAAGTTTTGGTGAGATTAATCAAATGTCATTGGTATAGACTGTCCATTTTATGAAAGGCATTCCCACAGATAACTGTTTTAGTCAGTAGAGATTAGGTTGGACTATACAAAAACCATCTCACAATTTCAGGAACTTACATTTATTTCTTTTTCATTTTTATTTCGGAGTCAAAAATGAACAGAAAGAAACACACAAGCCTGCCCCCCCCAGAAGTCCCACAGAGCAACCGTGTCAGGTGTCCCTTTCTCACATCACGGAAGCAGCAGTTTCACCGCTGCTGTCCAGTCAGTCTTATGGCCGCTACTGGAATACAGCTCGTTAAGGTGGACAACACTGAGCCATCTCATTGCTGATTTAAGTGGAAATGTTTTGAGTTTGTTGACTCATGTGTTGAATCAGACCTGCATTTCTAGAATGAAATCAGCTTGATCATAGTAAATGATCTTTTTAATGTGCTCTGGAATTTGGTTTTCAATCATTTTGAGAATTTTTGTAGCTATGTTTATCAGGAAAACTAGCCCATACTTTTTCTGTTATGTGTTTATCTGATTTTGGTGTTGGAATAATACATATTCTAGTGTAAAGAGTTTGTTTATTCCTTTTCTATCTTCTGAAGTAGTTTGAGAAAATTTGGGTTTTTATTATTCTTTTTTTTTTTTGTTTTGGTTGAGGTTTCTTTTTTTTATACTTTATTTTTTTTTTCATTTTTTAACCAATAGAGATTAATTTATGAGTATAAGCATCCTTCAACTAAATAAAACAATTTGCAAAGCAGTTGTGCTCCAAACCCACACAGCCCAGGTCCTCACCCATCCAGCTGGGCGCGGGGGCTTGTATGTTCAATCAAGTTGATCATGAGTGTCCAGATACACTGCGCGTGTTATAATTCATCGCCATCGCAGCCCTTACATTTCTACCACGCCCCCTCTTCTCAGAAAATTTTTCCCTAGGCTTGAAAAGGGCACAGGTAGGGCGGGAGAGATAGCCCTAGCAGTTCAAGCAGTGCCAACTCGCTCTGCAGCGGACCCGATTCGATCCCCAGCCCACAATGGCGGCTGGAACCGTCTGATACTCCCAATCCCGTAGAACTCCAGTTTCCCAGGGGGAAACGATGCCCTCTTCTGACCTCCAAGGCATTGCACGACATGGGTGCACAAACCTACATGCAGACAGTACATTCATACACATACAAAAATAAATAAAAAATTAAAAAAAAAGAAAAGGGGCACAGGTGGACAAGAAGCAAAACAGTCCACTTTCTCTGGAGCTGTTGTCTTGGACTCTGGTCAATTCTGACTATTTCCCTCCATGGGCTGACAGTTTGTCCAGGAACAACCCCTCAATCCTACTAATGAAGCACAAGCAATTAGATATATAGGTATTTAAACAGTACTAATTGTTATGGTAAGTTACTTTGGTATAGACACAGATGTTTGTATGGTATGTTAATTCATGAATTACATTTTTTCTGTAAAATATGACAGGGTCTTACTGTGGCTTGTAACATCTCCTAACCACTAGAGGATGTAAGCTTGTGGCATCAGCCATGGGTTATTCCTCCAAGGAGAGAGCTAATAGCCAATTAGGTTTGGGCTATACAGGCATATGGCTGCCACTGCTGCACAGTATTTCCAGGCAGGTGAGGTGTAGCTGATGCTGACGGAGGAGTCTTGATTGACTCAAGGAGACCTATATTTGCTTTATTGGTTTAGTGGCCTTTGGTAACACTCTCTGGCATTCCAGAGACCAGCTGTACACTTGCAAGTGCAGTCTCAATGCATCTTTCCCATGCTTACATCAGGTCTTCGACAGCAGGGCCTTATCACCTCTCTTCTTGCAAGTATCCCAATTTACAGGCAAGAAGCCTTTACCTTTTTGGGGGGCTTGGATCCCCTGGCCAACATCTCCTTGGTAGGATAATCCATTGCTGATATCAGGGCTCTCCTGTATCAATATATTTTGCTTAAGTGCACAGCTTAAGGAGACTTTAGTATTCTATTTGGATCTGAATAGAGAATAATCCTTTTCACAGTTCCTATGTCTATTAGTCAATTAAAGAAGGCAGTTTTACCAGTTTTATAAGAGATTACCTCTATAACAGTTGGCTCCAATTTACAGTTAGAGAATGACCTCATCATCATCATCATATTTCTCCTTGTTCTATGGGGTAGGGAAGGTAAGAAAGTCTCTCGTATTAAAACCTTTGTGGCACGTAGAAGGTAAGTTTCATTAGGACTCATTATAAATAGTTGTTACAAGTAGGATCCACTGAGGGGTTTGATGTCTGTAGCAATCTGAGGCTTTTCTTCCTTTCAATGTTCAGATGGGCCAACCTTTCTGTTGGCACTTCCTGGTACATGCTACACAATGCAAAGCTGTATCTTTTCTTTCTCAGCCATTAAGTTGGTGACATTTTGA
The DNA here is from genome assembly GCA_009823505.1 of Rhizomys pruinosus. NCBI lineage: Eukaryota > Metazoa > Chordata > Mammalia > Rodentia > Spalacidae > Rhizomys > Rhizomys pruinosus. Next base: position 8,239,330 of record VZQC01007142.1, on the reverse strand, counting down.
CCCATTGGAACATACAAATCTTTTCCCGTAGTTAATTTTAAGATTTGAATTGCAAGGTTTTTGACAAAAGGTTTCATATCTATCTATATCCCCCTTTTTTATTTTATGTTTTTGTTTTTTTGACCCATAAGTCTCACAAAAGCAGTTGTGTTACACATACCTATAGGCTGGAGTCAAGGCTCAGATTTCATCAAATTCACTCATGCTGTTTTGGGTGACAGTATGTGGTTAACTTGGGAAGCAAATTTAATTTTTAAGTTAAATCATCCTACAGGTAAAAGAGAATGCTACAAGGTGATACTGTACAACAGAAAAATTATAGAGAACATTTGTATGTGCCAATCCCAAAGTTATTGTTCTACAGATTTTAAGTAAAACAAATGTGGACAACAATTTATATTTCCAATTAACTCAGGTGCATTACCGTTTTTATCAGAACTTTTAAACCAATGTTGTTTAATATACACATATTTACTTTTATTTAGTCCTAAAACACCATGTAACCTGTAGACAGAGTCTGGGCAAAATTGGATACTTGTTGAACTCAAGTCAATTAAATATGTATCAATAGAATATACACCCGTGTCCCTCTTCCGCCCCTCCCACCCTTCCCGATTACCATTTCAGTCAGTTTTCTGATGCAGTCTTTCTGTTGTTGTTCTTTTAATATGCATCCCTCTCCACAAGAAATATTTATAACTGGGTTATTGGTGTATTTATTCTTTAACATTCGACAGTAAATACATCGGGGCTTGGACTTTTTTGTGTGTTGGGAGATATTTTTAATATTACTGCTTCAGTCTTGTTATTTATTGTAGACCTGTTTAATGTTTATCTCCTCTCCATGCAATTTTGGCAAGTTATATCATCTAGAAATTCATCCATCTCCTTCAGATTTTTCAAATTTAGAGGAATATAAGTCTTTAAGGAACATCTTAATGATTTTCTGAATTTCAGGTATGATAAAACAAAATGGATTTGCTGGTGCACACCTTTATTTTATTTATTTATTTATTTATTTATTTTTTTAAGTGACTTTCTTTTTTTTTTAAATTTTTTTTTTATTAATTTTTTATTTATTTCTGTATGTGGACGAATGTACTGTCTGCATGCAAGTCTGTGCACCCGTGTCGTGCGATGCCGCGGAGGTCAGAAGTGGGCATCGGATTCCCCTGGAGCTGGAGTTCTCCCGGAATTGGAGTTTCAGACGGTTCTCAGCCACCATGTGGGTGCTGGGGATCGAACCCGGGTCCTCTGCAAGAGCAGTCGGCGCTCTTAACCGCTAGGCCATCTCTCCAGCCCTGGTGCACACCTTTAAACCCTAGCACTCAAGAAGCAGAAGCAGGTGGATCTCTGTGAGCTCCAGGCCAGCTAGAGCTACAGGAAGACCCTGTTTCAAAAAGACCAAAAATAAATAAATAAATAAATAAATAAATAAATAAATAAATAAATAAATAAATGGATTTAAACTTGAACACCTATTCGTTTGCCTTACTTTTCTTCCCCACATTCAAGTTGAGGATGTTGTATAATGTTTCTCTACACGCTCCTGATAAAGAAGAGAATAGTTAGGTGTTTGGAGCTGCTTCTTGGGTTTATAACCAAACTCACACCCTGATACTGAAGAATTTGCTTTTCATGAAATCTTTCATTTTACATTGACATAAAATAGTACTTATTTTAATGACCACTGAACAGAAGTTTGATTTTAAAGCCAAGAATAATATTCAACCACTTTTCTTCTTTGAAAAGAATTAAAATATTTGCTTAATGACTATTGGCTATTTATAGGTACAAAAGAAACCTATAAATAACACCACACATCAGACAATTCCTTTCATGCAGAAGAACAATTTTAGTTACTCTGCATAAACTAAGCCTTTTCAATGTCTAATTGTTGAGTTCAGAAACTTTGTTACATGGAAGTTCATGTGGCAAATATCCAAGTGAAGTGATACTTTAATTAGATAAAACGATAATTACTAGCCCTGTTAAAGTATGCCTAGATGTTTTACAAGAGGATTAGTTCTGTCTGTTTGCAAAATGTATTTGTGTTTTTAAGGAAAATGAATATTAATCTTAGGATTTTATTTTTTATTTTTTATTTTTTTATGTGTATGAGTGTACTGTCTGCATGTAGGTTGGTGCACTCGTGTCATGCAATGCTGCAGAAGTTAGAAGAGGGCATCGGATTCCCCTGAAACTGGAGTTAAAGACAGTTCTTAGCCATGATGTGGGTGCTGGGCATCAAACCCAGGTCCTCTGCAAGATCAGACGGTGCTCTTAACAGCTGAGCCATCTCTCCAGCCCCAGGATTTTATTTTATTGTTTTTTATTGATGCTTTGTGTATTTCATACATCATTTTCCAATTCAGTTCAGGCATATTTCCCTTTACCTTTCCCCCACCCCACCCCACCCCATCCCAGATCATGCATTTTGCCATAGCTGTCCTGCATCTTTTTCTCAGTTTTTTTCATTTTTTAACAATAAGTGATCATTTATGAGTATAAGCATCCTTCATGTAAAACCGATTTGCAAGCAGTTGTGCCCAAACCCACACAGCCCATGGGTCCCACCATCCAGCAGGGGGGGCTTGTATGTTCAATCAAGTTGATCAAATGAGTGTCCAGACTATATTGCTGTAGTCTCACCATTCACCCCAATCGCAGTCCTTACATTCTACCGCACCCCTTCTTCCGCAGATTGTCAGCCCCAGGATTTTAAAAAGAATCTCAGCATCTAGGTTCAATAGATGATCAGGATTAGTCGTTTGAAGTACCACACTTTTGGTAGAATTCAGCTGAGTGTTACAGTGGGCTTAGAGTCAAGGTAGGACCCAGATGATGGAGAGGGAGGGCCCAGATAAGAAGCTTGAGGAAGACGTTAAAGCACCTGGCTTCACAAGAGGAGGAGGGAGGGGGCCCTCTCAAGAAAAATTATGGAAGCCACACAACTGCTGAAGATGGTAGGAGAGCGTCTAGAATAGAGAGGTGGTAACGCTGCTGAGAGGACACAGTGCCCTGGAGGTAACAGGAGGCTGTGCTGAAGCCAGTGACGCCAGCAGTGCCAGGTTTATGGAAAGCCTCACAGGCCAAATTTAGCAGGCTACTTTTCCCCCTTGGAGGTTAAATAAAATGAGGACCATGATGATGATACATCTCTGAATTGTATGGCCACATCCTATCACTTCCTACCCAAAGGCATTGTGGTGTTTCCTTCTTTGAACAAAGCCAAACCCCTCAGCCCAACGTGAAGACTTCCCTGCAACCACCACAGGCCTGCAACCACCACAGGCCTGCAACCACCACAGGCCTTGCATTCACCACAATGCTCCCTGAAGCACATCAGGCTTCCTAAGTCACTGCTTGATACCCCTGCTGATGGTACAGTGCTGTGCCCTCTGTCTAGATTGCTCTTTGACTTCTTTGCACATATCAGAGCCACACTTGTTTTGTAAGACAACTTAAATGCCACCTTCTTTCTCTATAAAGAGTTATTATTGAGCTGGGCGTGGTGGCACACGCTTTTAATCCTAGCACTTGGGAGGCAGAAGCAGGTGGATCTTTGTGAGTTCAAGGCCAGCCTGGTCTACAGAGTGAGTTCCAGGACAGCTGGGGCTACAGGGAGACCCTATCTCGAGAAGACCAAAAAAAAAAAAAAAAGAGTTATTATTGTTGCTACTTGGTAATTTCCACTACTTCTCCATTATCGCCTTTAGGGAAAACATATTCTAAACATACAGTGCTTCTAAGACACTCTTGCTTCTCCCCTGTCGTATTTCTCATTTTCCCTCTTTAGTTTTATATGTATGTACATGTGTATGTATGTATACATGCATATGTGTGCTATATGTTCTGTACATGCATACATCCTTTAATATGCAGTCACATATATATATATGGGCAGGCATGTATATGTGTGCATGTGTGTGTATTGCATTACTAAATTTTAAGATCATAGATACAGCAATTGTTTCTCCCCTTCAGAATCATCACCTAGTGCAGTGCTTGTACTTGGTATTTATCTGGAGAGACAAGGTCTTCTGTGTCACTGGGAGAACACATGGACAGATGTTCTTCAAACATCTTCAGGGAGCTTACCTAGTTGATAGAACATTTTAAACCTTTCAGAATGAGAAACAGATCAATTAATAAAGTAATTAGTAAAGTGATTGCTTTAGAGTAGTAGTCAGAATAAAACAAACTACTTTTCCAATTGTACACCCTCCAAGGTTTTCTGTAAGGAAAGTTAAAAGTCTGTAAGGAATCTGAGGGTTTTCAGTAACTGATACCCCTCACCTCTGACGAGTTTGATGAGTCTCTTGTGCTAGTTTCTGGGTGAATTTATAAAATCTACTGAATTGGCATCTTTACAGCTCAAATTTTATTACCTATTGTCCATATTGTTTTGTTTTGCTGAGCTCATAATGTATTTGATCTTTTGAGTCTCTCCTCTCTCTGCCTTTTTCTCCATATATATAATATATTATTATATTTCAATAGCTTACTGATTCCAGAAGAAAAAAATTAGCTATAATACACAATGGAAAATCCATTTTCAAGCATTCGAGGATGCAGCTGGAGAGGGGAGCACTTTGCACTTAACAGACAGGTTTAGTGAGCTATTGAGCAGCAGAGAGATTATGAAGTTAAACTCGCTGGGCATGGTGGCGCATGCCTTTAATCCTAGCACTTGGAAGGCAGAGGCAGGCAGATCTACAGGGAGACCCTGTTTCAAAAAGACCAAAATAATAATAATAATAATGAAGTTAAACTCAGTAGTTTCATGGACACTGACATTCAACTTCTGGTAAAAAAGCATTTCATATTTTAAAAGTCTGGCCCATTTTTAACATGCACAGTATTTTAGACACTTTAAATTTTAGCAGCTCTCTATAATCATAACCATATTCCCTGAATGCCTGGGAAAGTTATGAGAAGAAAAGCATAATCCAATGTATTCTAGCTATAAGTTCTATGAATTAGAATCTGAAATAGTCTAAACTGAAGCATTTACCATCTTTCTTTCTTTCTTTTCTTTCTTTTCTTTCTTTTCTTTCTTTCTTTCTTTCTTTCTTTCTTTCTTTCTTTCTTTCTTTCTTTCTTTCTTTCTTTCTTTCTTTCTTTCTTTCTTTCTCTCTCTTTCTTTTTCTTTCTTCTTCCTCCCTCCTTCCCTCCCTCCCTCCTTCCATCCAACCCTCCTCCCCTCCCTCCCTCCCTCCCTCCCTCCCTTCCTTCCTTCCTTCCTTCCTTCCTTCCTTCCTTCCTTCCTTCCTTCCTTCCTTTTTGAGACAGGGTCTCCTTGTAGCCCCATTTGGCCTGGAACTCACTGTGCAGACTAGGTTAGTCTCAGTCTCAAAGATCTGCCTGCCTCTGCCTCCACAGTGCTGGAATTAGAGTGCTGGGACTACAGGTATGCTTCACCTTGCCTGGATCAGTTACCATCTTTTAAAAAATACAGTTAGTAAGATGTTACCTTAGCCTGTGGATGTGACAACCTTGATTTCTCTAAGAGCTATGACCTATCCAGCTATGTGCATCTGGCTATGTTTACAGCTCAGAGGATGAACTGGCACCTGGGAATGGCCAGGGAGAGTAATTCGGCCCAACAGACCCTAATAAAAATGACAGAATATACGCAATCCAGTGAGCAGGGGGAGCTGTGGGAGGGTGCCAGTGGAGAGGGGATATAAAGGCGATTAAGACTGACTGAGGGGGCTGGAGAGATAGCCTAGCCGTTAAGAGCACCGACCGGGGTTCGATCCCCAGCACCCATATGGCGGCTAAGAACCGTCTGTAACTCCAAGAGAACTCCAGTTCCAGGGGAATCTGAGATCCTCTTCTGACCTCTGTGACATTGCATGACACAGGTGCACAGACCTACATGCAGACAGTACATTCGTACACATACAAAAACAAATAAAATAAAAAAAAAAAAGACTGACTGAGAAGTTATGTATGAAATACACAAAATATAAAAGACACTAAGTAGCCAGGCATGGTGGCACATGCCTTTAATCCTAGCACTTGGGAGGCAGAGGCAGGTGGATTTCTGTGAGTTCAAGTCCAGCCTGGTCTAGGTAGTGAGTTCCAGGACAGCCAGAGCTACAGGGAGACCCTGTCTCAAAAAGATGAAAAAAAAAAAAATAATAACTCTTAGAAAGTCATCATTTTGGCTGGGTGTGATGGCACACACCTTTAGTCCCAGTACTCTGGAGACAGAGGCAGGGGGTTCTCTGTGAGTTCAAGTCCAGCCTGGTCTACACAGCAAGTTCCAGGCCAGCTGGGGCTATAGGGACATCCTGTCTCAGAAAGACCACAAAAAAGTAATCGTTTTGGAAAATAAACTGTCAAATTCTATATTATGTTTATTTTTTATTACATTTATCTACTTATTTGCAGGTGTATGAGCAAATGTGTGTCAAAGCACATGAATAGAGGCCAGAACACAGCCTGTGAAAGTCAGTTCTCTGCTTCAACCCCACGGTCCCGGCTTGGTGGCAAGCCTCTTGAACTGCTGAGCCGTCTTGTTGGCCTGAATCCTAAAGGTCTTTAAGAAAGCCCCGTCCACACATGTCAGGTTCTGAGCCATGCCACCTCCCTCTGCCCTGTGCCTCGCTGGCCTCCCGCTTTCTACCTGGATCCTTCTTTTCTGATTCTATTCAGCTGTTCTTTGTAGCTCGTTGTTTGTGGGGCTTGTCTCCCTTGTAAACCCAAGCAATGACACTTAACTACTACTAAATCTTAATTCTGCTGGAAATCCTGAAAGACAAAATTCTTTCCACATACCGGTATCCTTTTTCTCTTCCCTTCCCCACCTTCTCTCTCTCTTTCCTTTCTCCCTCCTTTCCTTTCTTCCATTTTTAAAGAAACCTGGTAACATGATTTGTGGCTTTATTTCTTTAAACATATTAATTTAATGTACTATATTAAGAAGGTTTATGTTGAAACCAGAAGATGCCGACCTAATCCTAGTATTAAAAAAATGAACCATTGTTTCTGAATATTATTTATAAGGCAAAATCTGAACATTTTAAATTCTATAGGACCTTGGGGTTAGAGAGGACTTGGAAGCTCCCAGCCATTGTTTGAAGTTTCTTGTAAAAAAAATCTCGTTTCCTGTACCTTGCCCATCCAGCCTCCTCTTAAACACCTGGTCCCGTGGACATTTATTGCCCTCTGTGATAGGACCACCCTTAGAACGAGAATGGTTTGGATCTGTGTCTCCTGTCTCCTCATCCCATTCTTCCTAGAAGGGGTCTCTCACCCCATTTTTAAAATAAGAAAGTAATTCAGAATTTTAACTGTGTTCTAAAGTATCATTGCAAACCCCAAAAAATGTTAAAGATGACTACCTTGTGAAGTAAGACCAAGGACAAAGGGTGGGCTATGAGGAAGAATAATTCTGTAAATTCAGACTAATTGTGAAGTTAAGCCAGGTCATTCACCTATTAGCTTTATTTAATTAATATTTAGTTAGTTTCTTGAGGCAGACTCTTATGTAGCTAAGGGTAGCGTTGAACTCAATATGCATCAAAGCTGCCCTTGGGGGCCTGATTTTCTTTCTTCTCCCTCTTGAGTCCAAGGGTTACAGGTATGAGCCACTATTCCACCTATCATTATTTCAATAGGACTGGTGTATTGTCTATAAGTAATCATTAAATGTAAGTATTTATCATTTTTCTGTTTTTTGATCATTCAGGTAATAATTATTTTATGCTTTTACTTATTATTTATTATTATTAATAATTATTTTATTGCTTCCTTTCGGTTCCTGTGCTTGTGCTTGTCCATTTGAGAAGGGTTTGAGTATAGCAGGCAGAGTAGAAACGAAATGACAAAATTATTTTATAATTATTTCATTGTGAATATGTGGCTAGATGTATACAGATTTACTTATGTTTCAAAGTGAGCAGAATTGAATGCTCCATTCTTGACATGACACATAGTGCTCTTAAGTTTTGGTAAAAGGAAGAATCTTTGATAAAAGATGAAATGACACTCACGGAAAATTGGGGAAAAAAAGAATTGTAGTAGAAAACAAGATTTAAAAACATTTCTTTCTTTTGCCTTTTTTTTTTTTTTTCTATTTTACTATTTAACTTATAAGATGGTCTTACTTCATAGTCCAGGCTAGCCTCAGACTCTTCTGTCTCAGCCTCCCACATCCTGGCACTACAGGCATGAGTCACTATATCTGGTCCCTAGGAAAAAAGGCAGTAATACCATATTTCTTCACAGAATGGAAAGATAATCTTAATTTTTACATTGTGGGTGCTCTTATCTGTCTTGGTTAAATTAAAAGAATTCTAGCATATTTTCCAACATAGTAAAAAATGCATTTAAAGGTATTTATTATTATTATTTCTTATTATTTTTAATGCATTGTAGTTTGTATTAACTTTTTAATAATCTATTTTTCTTGATAGACATATTTTGGAATTTTTTTTAGCTTAACTACTTTAAAATTTTTATCTTCAATGATGTTAAAATACATAAAATATTAACATCTTAGAGGGTCCAAACCGCTAACGTGTTTTTGCCCTTCAGAAGAACCAATGTCATACGAGGTAAAGGTGAGTGTGGTGTACCGCCACCACAATGCACAGGTAAGGAATAAGCCCATGTCACCTTGGATTAGGAATCCTTCTTCGGGCAGTGACTTAGAGGGCCAGGCCTTGGGACTGATAGAGGGCATGTGTGGCAGGATGTGGCCAGTCCTGGCTTTTGTGCAGTTTGTCAGCTCTGTGAGTCAGTTCTGAGTCATCTCCTGACAAGTCTGTGTGGAATCCAATGAGACACGGAGTGGCAGAAGCCGGCTGATGAATGAGTTCCAGTTTTAGCGTTCTCATGCAGAAACCAAGATCAGGGCTGGAACCGTCTGTGCCCAGTCCTTCATCTGGAAACGGAGGAGATGAAACTACATCGGTAGACTGCCTCATGGTTCTGACCTTTTTTAATTGTAGATAATCACTGCGGAAACTCTGAACAATTATATCCAGGAGAAAACAATACACAATATGCCAAGCTGGTACCAGATCGCTGCCTTTGGGGTCGTCAACTGTTCCCCCAAAACGGAGTATTTGTAATTATGAACTGATTTCTTTTCTAGAAAAACAAAGTCATGAGGAGAAAAATGTAAGGCAATTAGAGATGAGCCCCAGAGAGTGTCAGAGTCATTCTTGCCTCATTTTCACTAATTAAATATAACTTGTTGTATAATGGGCCATTCTTGCAAGATTTCTTTTCTTTCAGTGTCCACAAAAGAGATAGGCAGAGCCGTTGAAATTGATTTATGTCAATAGTCAGAATTGAAAACGTATGAAAATAGGTCTAAATGTCCAGTGATTCGATCTGTTTAATAGTTGGAAATACCCAATGTCACTCAATATGCCAAATACATTCGGTATTATAAAACATTTATTTTTTTAATGGGCTTGTCTTAAAATAAGTAGCATTTTCTGCTTAGTTAAACAATTCCACTGGTTTCATTTCACTATCTGGAAGAAAAAATATCTATAATTTTCATATATGTAATATACATGTTTTTTGTGGTTTTTTGTTTTTTATACATGTTTTATATTTATATATAGTATTTTATATTTATATATATTATCCACAAAAATAGTAAACAGAAATGACAGATGAAAAGACTTACTTTCCTGCGCTATATTTGACATATTGTGCACTTTAGAATGAAACAGTTTAGAGTAGAACCCTAGAATGTTAAATAAAATGGTGCTTATTCTTCCAGCAGAGTTCTATTGGATACAAAATAATTTTTAAAAACAGAACAAGGGCTGGAGAGATAGCCTAGCGGTTAAGGGCGCCAACTGCCCTTGCAGAGGACCTGGGTTTGATCCCCAGCACCCACATGGCGGCTGAGAACCGTCTTTAACTCCAGTTCCAGGGGAATCCGATGCCCTCTTCTGACCTCCGCGGCATTGCATGGACACAGGTGCGCAAATCTACATGCAGACAGTACATTCATACGCATAAAAAATAAATAAATAAAATTTTTAAAAAATTAAAAAAAAAAAGAACAAGTTTGAGATCCTTGGAGCATAATTATTCTTTGTATTTTCCCATGAAATTTAAGGAGTCCATTTTAAGCACAGTTCTGTGCAAATCTTGAAAGTTGAGGAGTTAATTATTAATACAGATAGAGTATGAATGGATAATTTGATGAGCAATGCCCATTGCTACATATTGTAGGAAAATGACTTCTGGTATCAGATTATGCTTCTTTATTCAACTTGTTCCTTAGAACTAAAACCATAGCTTTTGGAATGTTAGCCAGGGGCAGTGTAACTGTAGAATAAGTAATTTCTATCTCTGGATGTTACTTGTGAATCCTTCCCATAGAAGAAAGCACGAGGACGGACCAACTGGAGAGCTCAGAGCACTGCTTTCTTCCTCCTGCCCTCCTCTTTGTTGAAGTGAGGCTGCAACTCCTGCCATCGAGCACTCCCACAGACTGCAAGAGCTCCCTGGCTTTACACTGGCCAGGAATAACAACACAGAATGTTTTCTCCGTTCTATTTTTGGGTCAAAACAGGAAAGGGAGAGGCATGTTAAAATTAAATTTTTAAATGAGATGAACATAAGCAAAAAGAAAATACAGTATTTTCCTTTCAGTTTGGGGAAAATGAAAATTGACTTTGACTCTATGGATTGGTCACTCACTTGTTTTTGAGTAGGAAAATTATCATGATATGCATCTTAAATGCTCTAAAATTTCTGTTTTTTTTTTTTCTTTTCCTGAATGTGAGCTACCAAGCTAAGGTGACAAATTTTTTTAGGTGACAATTTTTAATTCATTTCTCTGACCTACTTACAATATTCATTCATTGGAAAGATACACACAGTGCCTGCTGCCTTCAGTCTAAATAAAACCCAGTGTTTGGGCACCATGGGCTTTTTCCAATATTTCTCAGGAGTGAGATAGATTGCTAATACTTTCTTATTTTGTCGTTATATTTTTCAACAGTACCAATCAACATTTACTATGAATTATCTAGTTGCAACTGCATATTCTACCCCCAAGTGCTAATTCTAATACTTTCTAGATAGCAGAAAAATACCGTTATTAAATACAATAATATTTTCAAATTCTGAAGGGGAGAGCATAATGCTAACAGTAGAATTCCAGGCAGAAGTGATCTTGTGACTTTTCACACTTCCTTTTGGGTATCTGTTGTCAGAATGGATGATAAACCTTTTTCCTGCTTCAGACTGCTCTGGGATTTCCCTGTCTCCCTTTTGAAATGGCATCCAGTTGCCTCCAACACCATTGTTATCCTTTAGAGAGTGGCAAGCATGGGCTAGCAGCGTACATCAGTAAATGCTATGCTTTTTCTTTAAGGCTTTTCTAATTTTTAATTAAAAAGAAAAGCTAGATTCTTGCTGATCACCTAGAGTGTGACTCTCCATGGTTACCTGTCACTCAAAGAGCTCTAGCTCTGAGGAATGCTAATTAGCCTGCTAAAGCTCTGTAATTGAACTGGAGAGATGACTGCGGAAGGTGCCTGGCTCCTTCATTCAGGACAGCCTTGCCACCTGACTGGATGGAGGCGTCCTGACAATGTGAAGACATAAAGGAAGGAAAGGAGGAAAAAGAAAAGCAACGGCCTTCCATCTGCCATTTTTTTTACTCCCAGTTTTCAAGTAATTATCAAGATGTAACCTGGATACCATATGAATACCGGAAAAAGAAAAACTTTTCTTTAGCCGTCAGAGAATGATCCGCATCGCACCTGCTTGACAGTGATCTCTGTGGTGGCAAATGCATTGAACTGTGTAAAAATGAATAATCTAAAACAAATGGATGCATTGGGACAGCAACTTGGATAATCATGATGATACTAGATGCATGCTTTGGAGAAAATGGTTGTTATGTAAGTCAGGGCAGTATTTGGACCAGATAATTGACTTTACAAGAACATTTGGTTATTTTTAGAGAATAAGTGCAGAAGGCCTTGGCATTGCTCTCCCTCAAACCTATGTGCATTGGCATTCAGCAACTCCAGTGGGATAGAAAACATAGTGGGAAAAAAACCTTAGAACAGTACTTAGAATAGAAACAAGACTAACATATTTGTGTTCCATGTAGTTCTCATCTTCTTTCAATCTCAGTTCTAAATATTAGCATGAGAAATGAACAGGAATAAAATAACAGTATAGTTGATATAATAGAACAGAATAATGTTTTATATTATAATGGAATCATGGCCTGGAGTTGCAGGGGATGCAAGATGTTAAAAATATTATACAAATTAAACTTAATGGACTTCATTTGTGAAAAGAGCAATCTGTAAGTCTGAGAAGTGGGAGTGTCTGAGAGCTGAGTTGTGTAGCATGCTTGGGGAGACGGATGTTCAGGAAACACAAAGGCAGTCTCCCAATACGCTAAAGCTTATGGATTGGAGTTTGCTGTTTTGAATAGGGTCTGGTGAGTTTGTTACCTATGATGGCAGAAGTTTTGCTCCTATGATTGACTGAGGTTCATTGAAAAGATTCCTGAGATTTTCAGTTAGTTTATTCATTGTTAGGTTTCCATTAAATATGTAGACAGTCAAAGTAAGATGGTTTCCCCAGGCCATATTGAGTTTAACAGCTATTACTGTGTACGCAGCTGTGGAAACTAAGGCTTAGAGAAACTCTCTCAAGCCCCAAACCAGAAAAGAATCCCAGTCATCTCAACCCTAGTTTATCATTTGAGGTGGAGAATGCATGGTGATTGATAAATTGATTCTAGCATAAGGTGGTGAAATTACCTAAGGAAGATCTACAAGATCAAAACATTTTGTCTTCCCTTTGTTATATTGCAGTATGTAATGCTTGATACCCCATGTATATTTGTTGAATGAGTAAAGGAACAGATGTAGTCTTAAACAATTTGAATTTTTTTAAATTTTATTTATTTATTTTATGTGTATGAATGTACTGTCTGAATGCAGGTCTGTGCACCCGTGTCATGCAATGCCGCGGAGGTCAGAAGAGGGTGTTGGATTTCCCTGGAACTGGAGTTCTCCTGGTATTGGAGTTACAGATGGTTCTCAGCTGCCATGTGGGTGCGGGGGATCGAACCCAGGTCCTCTGCAAGAGCAGTCGGTGCTCTTAACCACTAGGCCATCTCTCCAGCCCAACAATTTGAAATTTTTACAGTACACTCAGATGTTTGAAATACTAGATCATCCAGTCAGAGTTTTTCTTCCTCCCTTCCTCCCTTCTTTTCTCTTTCTTCTTTCCTTCCCTTCTTTTATTTCCTTTCTTTTGTTTGTTTGCTATGAATGTGTCCCAAAGTTGAGTGTGGTGACTTTGATAAGTGTCTTTTAACAGAATAACCAGGAACTACAATTATCCTAATGTACTTAGCCATGACAGTATAGACTAGCAACTTCCTCTTTCAGAGAAGCAATTATAACATATTTGAGCAACATGCATGAATAGCCTAAGCAGAGAATAAAAGAAACAGCAACAGCAAACTCTAGCACCCTTAACCAGCTGCTGTATTATAGGCAGACAGGATATTTTATGGGATGCTTACATAAACTCATACTTTTCATATTTTCTGAGGAAACCAGCTCATAATATGGTGAATGATTTTATTGGGGTCATAAAGTTGTTAGTGAAATAACTAATATTTAAACCCAAATATTTTTCCTTCAAATCTTTGCCCGTTCCAGAATACTGTGTTTTACTTCAGCTTCCAAAGACAGTCTCCTAATTCACATGTGTATCCATATAACTCAAAGCTGATTTTCTTTTGTCAAGTCCTCAGAGAGTTGATGATTTCCATCAGACCATGAACAACATTGCCTGCTGAGTGTGGGTCCTCTGCCTCTCCTGGTGGTAAGGGAAGATGTCTTTGAAATGGTTACCTTAGAGCTGAGATGCAAAGGAAGAAAGCGGGCCAGCTAGTCCGTGGCCTCTGGGTAAAGAATTTAGGTAGAAGGATTACATGTATGAAGGGCCCATGAAAGAAGCTTGTGTATTTGAGGCAATTACAGAGGGTCTAAATACTAGTAACAGATTGAATATGGTGTGATAGTGTTAATTGCTAACTGGACAGAATATAGAATCACCTGGGAAATAAGTGGCTGGGTGTATGTGTAGTGGACTATGTTGACTGAGTTAAGTGAGAGTAGAGGCTTCAGATAGTATGGATGGAGCCATCCCCTGGCTGGGATGCTTGACTATAAGAAGAAGAAACTGAACCGCAACACCATTTGCTGCCCTGTGCTTTGTGACTAAGGATGCAATGTGGCCAACTCCCTGGAGCTCTGCTGCTGTGACTGATCATGATAGACTGGAGCATAGAACTGTGAGCCAGGATGAGCCTTTCCTTCCTTAAAGTGCTTCTGTCAGGGTATTTTATCAAAACCACAAGAAAGTAAATAAAGCCCATAGTGAGGACGTGAGAGATGAAGCCAGAGGGTAGCTGGTCATTCAGTTCCTGCAGGGTCTAGAGGAAGAACTAAAGAGTGAATTTTGTGGGCAGGAGAGATGGCCTAGTGGTTAAGAGCACCGACTGTTCTTGCAGAGGACCCGGGTTCGATCCCCAGCACCCACATGGCAGCTGAGAACCATCTGTAACTCCAATTCCAGGAGAACTCCAGTTCCAGGGGAATTCGAGACCCTCTTCTGACCTCTGAGGCATTGCATGACAAGGGTGCACAAACCTACATGCAGACAGTACATTCATACACATAAATAAAAAAATAATTTTAAAAAATTTTTAAAAAGTGAATTTTGTTCCAAATGTAACAAGAAACAACTGCAAAGGTTTTCACAGAAATGGGCCACTTACACATTTAAAAGATCATTTAAAAATACAAATTTGGGGAGCACGCAGGAAATAAATGGTCCCTCAGGGAGACTCTCCCAACAGTGTCAGAGAAGAGAGCAGGGTTTTGGTGATGGTGAGTGGGGGAGGAGATAATCTCTTGAAACACATCAAAACCACATAGATCTGATTTTGGATACCAGGAGTTGTATGTGCCAAGAAGACTGGACTTAAGTTGGTAATGTTGGCCATAGAGAATGGGAAGGTGGTAGTGCTAGGTGGCAGATGAGCTCTGAGTAAGAACAGTTTGAGGACCAGTAAGGTACCAATTTTTACATTGAAGATTCTCAGTAAACTTAAGAAGACGGATGGAGATTTAGGCTATTTGATTTTGGTCATTCCCAAGGATCTAAGACAATACTGGGGAAGGTGATTATTTCAAACTAAAATAAAAACCCCCAAAGCAGTCATTATAAAGAATGGTAGATAGCTATGCTATTCAAGAAGCATATCTATTCATGAGAAAGGTTAAACGAATGTGTAGCTTCTTTTCACTGTCCATTGGAAAGGTACAGAAAGACAAAAGAAAAGGGGGAAAAAAGAAAAGGAAAGAACAGATGAGAAAAAAAAAAGAAAAGAAAAAGAATTCTAAGCATGTTCAGTGGACTGTTTGCCACACCTTTCCCCACGTGGTAAATAAGAAGTCGGATCTCCTCAGATTGGCATTGTTCATGGGAACGGAATGCTGTGGAAAGCTTGGCCCTCCTCCCACCTTAACTCCGCCTTTCCCTTTAAAGGAAAAAGAAAGGAAGAAAAACTGAAAAGAGCACTAAAGTCCTAAAAGAATTATTGAAATTTGCCGCATCTAGTTTTCAGTCTGAGTGTGTATGTGTGTGTAAGCATTTTCTTGTTCTTTTATTTACTAGACACTATACTTTTATTTACTAGACACTAAGCGTGCACATCATTGTACATAATCTTGATTTATAAACGATAATACCAGAATTATGCTTGCTCCAAAACTGAATTCTGCTGAAGTGACTTCTGAAGCATGTTTTCTCAACACTGGCTTTGCTTCTGAAGTTCTGCCAGAGAACTGTAGTCTCATTTCTCACGCCCATTCCCCTTTATCTACCTGATCATAATTTCCTTCCTCTTGCCTTTCACACTTAAATATTTCAGTTCTACTATATTCATTTTTTATTTTTGATACTTTGCTTTGTAGCTAAGACATTTACATAATATGGGGCACCAGATGAATCAGAAGGAAGAGAGTTCAGCAGCAGCAGATATATAGACAAAGTTACTTTAATGTTTGTACTTTACAATGCATAACTTGAGACTATGAGCTGAAAGACGTGTGCTTATTATTTCTGCAGGGCTAGTGTACAGAGCCTCAGGATAAATGAACCACACACGGTTCTGACTTTAAGATGTATGGCATCTCTCATGTGGTGATTTACACTTTGCGTATGCCTGCCTTTTTTTTCATGTTACACTCCCACGACTATTTCTTTGATCTTCATTAATATGAAGAAAACAGGGAAACAATAAAGTAAGTGATACTTTTAGTGATATGGGGCCTCAGAAGCATGAGTAACACCAGGAAATAAGCTGGAATCTAAAAGAAACAGGCCAACATTTCTTGTTTCTGAAATCTAAGCTCTTTACTATAATCCATTATCTTTATGCAGTCCATTTTTATTTCATTTGAAATTAAAATCATGGGTAGCTGGGCGTGGTGGCACATACCTTTAATCCTAGCACTCGGGAGGCAGAGGCAGGGAGATCTTTGTAAGTTCAAGGCCAGCCTGGTCTACAGAGTGAGTTCCAAGACAGTTGAGGCTACAGGGAGACCCTGTCTCAAAAACAGACCAAAAAAAAAAAAAAAAAAAAAAAAGAAAGAAAAGAAATTAAAATCATGGGAATAACTATCAAAGTATCTAAACATTTTATTTCAAATACAACTTTTGCTACTTAAAGCTATAGTCTTTTTATTGTCAGTCACTGAGGTTGTCCCCCACATCTCCAGAACAATAATGAAGACTACATTTCCAGGAGTGTGGGGTTGTGGCTTAGTTAGTAGAGTGCTTCTCTGGCAGGCACAAAGCCTTGGGTTCAATCTCCAGCAATGCATAAAGCAGGTATGGTAGCACATGCCTAATCTGGAGTGCCGGGGAGGTAAAGGCAGGAGGATAAGAGATCATCCTGGTTTACATAGTGAGCCCAGGCCAACCTGGCTACAGGGAGACCCTGACTTAAAATAAAACAGCAAGAAAAATCAAACAACATTGCATTGGTAACCTTCCAAATATACTGTGTGTGACAGAATTCTGGCATATGAGATGTTAATAGATTTTGACTGTGTGCAACTCCAAGATTGAAAGCAATGGGGCACAGTGCCTTCTTCCTACCCCTTCCTGCTGAGAGGGGTGTAGACCGTGTGGAGAGTCATTTGGAGCCACATGGATGAAGCCAACTCCCCAGGAGTAGCAAAGCTTCCTGGGGAGAAAGTCAGAGCTACTCACGACTTTATCAAATAGAGCCGCTAACTTACTCAGATTCATTTATGACATGAATACCCCTTTAAAACAGGAGACAAACATACTGAGTTCTGAAATCATATTGAAGAAGCACGTGTGTGCATATGTGTGTGGGTGTGTGTGCATCAATGAGAACGTCACAGGTCACAGGACAACTTTGGGTGTCAGTCCTCAAGTGCTGTCTACCTTTTCCTTATGTCAGCTCTCACTGGTCTAGAATTTGCCTACTAGGCTAAGCTAGCTGGCCAGTGAGATCCAGGATGCATCTCTCTTTCCTTGATGCCCCCTCCCCCATCCTGGAATTACAAATATATGCTACCAAGCCTAGTTTAAATTTATTTGTTTAACATGGGTTCCGAAATTGAACTCAGGTCCTTATGCTTGTATGGCAAACTCTTTATCAGATAAGCTCTCTCTCTGGCCCCTTGAAAACACATTTTCAAAACCCTACAAAATGTTAAGTTCAGTCTCAGCTCACTGTGTAAATAGTTACATTGATTGTGGTACATTTGAAATGCCTTCCTATTAGGTGAACAAGAAGTGTCGTAGCTATGGTTACAGGTTAGTTTATACTGTTGTTGATAAGAAAATAGCATTATATTTACATTGATATCAATACATTAAAATAAAATAATTTTACATGAAAGTACTTATAGTAGAACCCCATATTTCAATATTAGGAATCAAATGTGAGTTTTTAATGTCATAAAATTCATCACCTTTGTAAGAAGAAATACAGTGGACACTTGATACTACTAAAGGAGATTCCCAGACCTCCCTGACTCTCATAATTTAGAGATATGATTTCTGCATAATATATACAAATTAGAATGACTAAAGATACTAGGCAGTGTCTTCAGATCCTTAATGGGAAGCAATGTATATGTGAGGATGGAGAGAAAGCAGTAAGCCATGGCTCTTGGCATTTTTTTTTTCACATAAATTTATTTATTTATTTTTAACAAATCTAGACCCATGTTCCCGCTCATTCCCCCACCCCACCAAAGCTCGTGCATTCTGCCAAACATGCTTTCTATCTCTTAGTCTTTCTCAATATTTTCCATGGGGAAGTTGACTGTTTTGAGCAGAAGTTCACTGTTTCAGTCAGTTCTTTGATGCAGTATTTTCTGTTGTTGTTGTTGTTTCCAAAATGCATTATGCCCAACTGCTTTGTACAAAAGCTCAGGGGGCCCTACACAAGAAATACTTACAACTGGGTAATTGGCACTAGCATCCACAGATGAGTGATACCATGCATCGTTTGTTTTTCTGGGACTGTGTTACTTCACTCAGCATGATGTCCTCTAGCTCCAGCCATTTTCCTGCAAAGCTCGTGATGTCATCTTTCTTTACTGCTGCATAGAATTCCATTGTGTAGATGTACCACATTTTCTCTATCCACTCGTCAGTTGAGGGGCATTTAGGTTGGTTCCAGCTCCTTGCTATTGTGAAGAGAGCTGCAATAAACATGGCCGTGCATGTATCTCTGTGGTGGCGTAAGTCTTGAGGGTACATGCCCAGGAGTGGTATGGCTGGGTCGGGTGGCAAGTTCATTCCAAGTCTTCCAAGGGTTCTCCACACTGCTTTCCATAGTGGCTGTACAAGTTTACATTCCCACCAGCAGTGGATGAGTGTTCCCCTTTCCCCACAACCTCTCCAGCACTTGGTATCATTTGTTTTCTTGATCCTAGCCAGTCTTATTGGAGTAAGATGATATCTTAAAGTGGTTTTCATTTGCATTTCCTTAATGATTAGTGATGTTGAGCAGTTCTTGAGGTGTTTCTCAGACATCTCTAATTCCTCGCTTGTGAAGTCTCTGTTCAGTTCTTTGCTCCATCTATTGAGCGGGTCATTTGTTTTCTTTTTTCTTTGTTTTTTGAGTAATTTATATATTCTGGAAATCAATGCTTTGTCAGATGTATCTGCAGTGAAGGTTTCCTCCCATTCTGTGGGATTTCTCTTTACTTCCTTGATTGTTTCTTTTGATGTACAGAAGCTTTTGAGTTTGATGAGGTCCCATTTGTCAATTGTCGACCTTAATTCTTGTGCAGCTGCTGTCTGATTTAGGAAGTCTTTTCCTACGCCTATGTCTTGTAGTCTGCTGCCAAGTTTTTCTTCTATCACCTTCAGAGTTTGGGGTTTCACGTTGAGGTCTTTAATCCATCTGGAGTTGACTTTTGTACAGGGTGAGAGGTAGGGGTTTAATTTCATTCTTCTACAAGTGGTGATCCAGTTTTGCCAACACCAGTTGCTGAAGATGCTGTCTTTTCTCCATTGTGGTTTCTTGGCCCCCTTGTCAAATATGAGATGGCTGAAATTGTATGTGCTCAGATTTGGATCTTCGGTTTTGTTCCATTGGTCAACAGGTCTGTTTTTGTGCCAGTACCAGGCTGTTTTTATGACTATAGCCCTGTAGTATAGTTTAAAATCTGGTATAGAGATCCCTCCTGTGTAGATCTTTTCACTCAGGATTGATTTAGCTATTCGGGGTCTTTTGTTTTTCCAAATGAATTTAAGAACTTTTGTTTCCAAGCCTGTGAAGAAACTCTTGGGGATTTTGATTGGGATTGCATTAAATCTATACAAGAGTTTTGGTAAAATGGACATTTTTACAATGTTAATTTTCCCAATCCATGAGCATGGGAGGTTTTTCCATCTTCTGAGGTCTTCTTCAATTTCTTTCTTTAAGGGTTTAAAATTTTTGTTGTAGAGGTCTTTGGTATCTTTGGTTAGGTTTGTTCCTAGGTATCTTATTGTTTTTGAGGCTATTGTGAGTGGGAAGGTCTCTTTGAATTCTTTCTCCAGTTGCTTGTTGTTGGTGTAAAGAAAGGCCATTGATTTTCTAAGGTTAATTTTGTATCCTGCCACTTTGCTGAAGCTGTTAATCGTTTCTAGGAGTTTTCTGGTGGAGTTTTTTGCATCCCTTAAGTAAACAATCATATCATCAGCAAATAGGGATAGTTTGACTTCCTCTTTTCCAATTAGTACTCCTTTAATATCCTTTTCTTGCCTTATTGCTCTAGCAAGTGTTTCAAGCACTATGTTGAAGAGGAGTGGTGATAGGGGGCAGCCTTGCCGGGTTCCTACCTTTAAAGGGAATGTTTCCGTCATTTCCCCATTTAGGATGATATTGGCTGTGGGTTTCCTGTATATGGCTTTGATTACATTGAGGAATGATCCCTCAGGCATGCCTGCTCATTAAGCAACTCATCCATCACCCTCCAAGAGATTGAGTGAGACCAGGCCTGTGCTAGAGCAACCCTAGGCTGCTTCATGCCAAAGACTGGAAGTTGCTTAAGAATTAAGAGCTTGAATAGCAGATGCTTGAAGCCAAAGCTCTGCTACTGGGCAGTGGATAGCTTGTTCTGCTACATTCTCAGGGGGAACATCTTATGGCAGTTATTATATAATGATCCCTTAGCAAACAAGCCAACTGTTCCCAAAAACCACTGCAGGGCAGAGACAGCTTTGTAAATACAATAAAAGAGAATCATGCTAAATTCTTCTCACAAGTACGCGGCCAACCCCAAAGTACAATTGCTTTTGGGAAGCGCCAGGTGCTAAAAGTCTTCTTAAGAAACCCTTGTCACTCAGGAGGCAGAGGCAGGCGTATCTCTGTGACTTCAAGGCCAGCCTGGTCTACAGAGTGAGCTCCAGGCCAGCTGGGACTAAAGGGAGACCCTCTCTCAAAAACAAAACAAAACAAAACAAAACAAACTCTGTGTGGAGGACCATACTCCTCATTATACTCTGTTGTGAACCTAGCTAAATGCATTCTACTGTGTCTTATGAAAAGGAAATGAAAGCAAGTTGCTCTAGTTTGGGGATCTGATTTAAAATCTTTATAGAGCCTTCCAAACATGTTCACAATGTGGTGAGGATGGTTAACATCTTTAAGTATTAGGAAAATGATCTCAGGTTTAATAAAAACCAAAATCTTATTTAAGACCATTATTAGATATGTGTATTACTTACCTTTTTGTTGCTATGATACGTGGAGGGGAGGTGCGGTGGCAGAGCAGGAATCCTAGCTCTGGTGTCATTAAGCAGGCATGGGAAGCAGAGACAGAAACTGGAAATAGGACAAGGGTTAAGAACTCTTAAATGACCCCCCACCCTCAGTGACAAACTTCCTTCAGTGAGACCACACCTCCTGAGCCTCTGCCAATACTGCCACCACCTGGCCAAGTGTCCAAATACTTGAGCCTCTGGGAGACACTTCATTCAAACCACCATAGTATGTAATAACAGGAATCTTATATAGTATGCTTAAAGAACAGAGACATGAGAAAATTATTAGTGTAGCAAAAGTTGAGTTTCATTTATAGAATTAATGCTTGTTTCTGTGTGAAACCTTTGGCACCAAACACACATGACCTCTCGTTCCATTTGGATCAACAGATTTGTGACATATCAGTGAGAATTGCACACCTTTGTTAAAAACAATTCATGTAAAATGACTAAAGTTTAAAATAATTTATAGGCACAAAGTAGCTTTTTCATACATTGCTCTAAAACAAAATGAAAGAGCTGGGTGTGGTGGCACACGCCTTTAATCCTAGTACTCAGGAGACAGAAGCAAGCAGATCTCTGTGAGTTCAAGGCCAGCTTGGACTACATAGCGAGTTCCAGGGCAGCTGGGACTAAAGGGAGACCCTGTCTCAAGTTCCAGGGCAGCTAGAACTAAAGGGAGACCCTGTTTCAAAAAGACAAAACAAACAAACAAACAAACAAACAAAAAACCCTAAATGAAAGAATAAATTGATTATTTAAAAAAATCTCCTTGAGGGCTGGAGAGATGGCCTAGCGGTTAAGAGCGCCGACCGCTCTTGCAGAGGACCCGGGTTCGATCCCCGGCACCCACATGGCGGCTGAGAACCGTCTGAAACTCCAATTCCAGGAGAACTCCAGTTCCAGGGGAATCCGAGACCCGCTTCTGACCTCCGCGGCATTGCACGACACGAGTGCACAGACCTGCATGCAGACAGTACATTCATACACATACAGAAANTTTTTTGGTCTTTTTGAGACAGGGTCTCCCTGTAGCCCCAGCTGTCCTGGAACTCACTCTGTAGACCAGGCTGGCCTTGAACTCACAAAGATCCGCCTGCCTCTGCCTCCCAAGTGCTAGGATTAAAGGCATGTGCCACCATGCCCGGCCTCATCTTTCATTGTGTTTTAAAGGTGCAGCTTTGATTCCAATACTCAGGAGACAGACTGTGGAAATGACCTTTTCTCATTGAATATAATAATGTGACTTTCTTCCCACAGATTGATCTCACGACTTTTTCCTTTGTACATATGTTTGTGTATGCTTGTATGTATGTGTGCGTGTGCTCATATGTGTATGGATGTATGAATATTTTGTTTTATCCCCTATAACTTTCTAAACTTCTGTGTTTTAAAAAGGTCAACTATAATTCACCTTACAAACTAAACCTATACAAAACTTGGTTTATACCTTTTGGTGTTAATCTTTAATTGGATTTATGTAAATGTTAATATGCATTTGTACAATTCTAAAAAGCCTCCAAGCTGGAACTGGCCCCTCCAGCTCGGATGCAGCTCTATTAATTAGTTAAACTTCTATGGTCATTTGTGTAATTTACTTGTCTTGGTTAAAAAATTACTGATTGTACAAGTGCTGTTACAGTTAGCTACTTTATGGGTGTATGATACCACTCAACTACACTCCCTCAACACCTGAGACAAAAACTAACATTGGTTCTAAGCAATAATCTTATTTTAATTTATATATAAAATATGGTTAAATGTGTATTATAAAACATTTAACAACTAAGTAAAGCATCTTTAAAACAGGGTTTTGTGCCAGGCCTGGAAAAAACCACCTCCAAGGACTGAAAGGAAAATGCTTGTTCATAAACCCACTTTATAAGATTTATAGTGATTGTCCAATGATTAAATTTCTCCACTGCTGTTCACATCATGATTTGTTGTGATTAATGTATGTAAAAAAAAAGATTTATAGTGATATGTTTGAAATAAGTATTATACATTTATATAGAGGTATTTCAGTAGAGATTTATACAGAAATACAAATAAATAAATATAAGTTAATGGACTTTATTTCTCTGAAGTCACAGTCTAGTAAAAGAATTTTAAGGAACATTTAAGACCTAAAAAATACCGTCCACACCTGCCAGTCCTGCCAGCCCTTCCTCCAGATCACCCCTCTCCAAACCTCGGGCAGTAATCCCCGAGGTCTCTGGCCTAACCATCTCTGGCAGATAGATGTTACCCATTATACCCCATTTGGCACTTAACTCAAATTAAAACACAATGGCCCATGCTTCATAAGTAAATCTTTTATAGAATTCCTCCAAACATGGAAGATCTCACATTCTACTTGTATCCCCTATAATCCTGGGGACAGGCTATTGTGGAAAAATTTAATCAAACCCTCAAGGCTCAATTACAAAAACAAAAGGGGGAGTACATGCCCCCACATGATCACCCTAAATATTTAAAATTTTTCCAAAATATTTTAAAATATTTCAAGGAAGACAGGTCTACATCCCCTTTTCAGAAACACTGGTCCCTCATTTGTCACCTATAGCTCTATTCGGGTCAGATGGAGGGACGCACTCACCAGGGCGTGGAGGGGACCAGACCCATTCCTCACAGTGGGGAGAGGATTCGGATGTATTTCCCCCCAAAACAAAAAAAGGCCCATCTGGGTGCTGGCAAGAGACCTTAAATATCTCCCCCAACAGGGAGACAATGATAATGACCCCTCCAGGGAGTGTTTCACCCCTGAGGATGGCCCCTCTGCTCTTCCCTCAGGAGTGGCCCAGGATGACAGTGATGTTGCTCTTCCTGCTGCTGGCTCTCATCCCACCCAGTGACGGGGGACTCGGAGACCCCAATATGGCCAGACAATGCCTGGAGGCTAGTGGATCTGTATCCATCCGAAAACCCGGAAAAGAGGAGAGGACTTCAAGAAAATCCCTTGTAGACCAGCTTGCATGGCTTCCTGCCCTACCTCCTCCCTCTGCTTGGACCCCTTCTTACACTCTTCCTAATTCTTACCCTCAGGCCCTGTGTGATTTAACAAAATCACTCAATTTATCCAGGGAAGGCTAGATGCAGTAAAGTTACATCAGGTTGAGGTCCACTATCACAGGCTCACCAGCCAGTAACCAGGGTCTTATGAATGGCCATCTTCTTACGATTGCCCCACCCCCACCCTCCATGAGGCCAATGACAGGTAAGACCCCAGAGAAACTGGGGCAACCTAAGACAGGACATGGAGAGGCCCTTCTGCAGACTGGAGTCATAGCACCCGAGGACAGGTAAGATCTTTTTGCACTCAGCCAACCTAAGACAGGGACCAATACCTTAGCTGTTTGTATCCCAAAGATGGGTAAGACTGAGTTTGCAAGAATTGACAACCTAAGACGGGCTATGTTTCTCCTCCTGCATTACAAAAAATAAAGGGGGAATTGTTGGGCATGCTTTGTCTTGGCCCATGAGGCCCTTGGCAACTTCTTGAGAAAGGAAGTAAGGCAGCCAGGCCAAGCTTGTTTACAACTGAGGGGCCCTTATCAGCTGGCCTTAAGAAAACAAGACCTAGGCCAAAGGAAGTAAGGTAGGCGGGCCAGCTGGTCCTAAGTAAACAAGAGCAGACTAAAGGAAGTAAACAAGATGGGGCTAAAGGAAGTAAGGTAGGGCAGCCAGGGTTGTTTTGAAACTTTTCCCATTGGCTCTACCTATTTGACCTTTAAGATGATTGGCTGTTCCCTTGTGGTCTTTGCCTTTATAAGCCACTGCCTGCCACAGTAAAGTGAGTTCTTGCTTTGACGAGACTCCTGACCCCCGTTTGGTTCTTTTCGTGTAGTTAATACTCACCATCCCACTCAGCCCCAGAGGAGAGACAGGCTGGCCTGACTCTCCTCTCTGCCCTACCTGCTGGAGGACCCGGCACCCCCCTCCCCAAAAAGAACCACCTTATTTTCTTTTGGAAACACCTGGAACCTGTCAGAAGTATATTTCTCTGGAGAACCATCTTCCACGTTTCACAATTCTGCCTCTTGGGCTTTCCCTCTCCTCTCTCCACTTTTCTTCTCAGCCTTATCCCACTGCTGCCATTCTGAAACCACTGAGATTTGCAGACTATCTCCCTTGGTTCCTGAGTCTGCCACACTGCAACCCTTTTTGCAGTCTTAGGACACTGAAACTGTAGACTAGGGTTCTGTTTAGCTGACATCCCCTGTGTCCTCAGGATGCTGAGCCAACAGGCATGTAGGTCCCATCTGTACTTCTGAGTTTAAGAAAGGATGCTTCTGGGTGCACAGAACTTAGATCAGGGATTTCTCAGGACCACCTGAAGCACAGGTAGGAGCCATGTGAATCAGCCAGGCAAATTATTGGGTAATTCTATCACTGGGTTTTGGATAATTGTTTCATTGGTTTGTTGGATAATTGAATCATTGTCTTGTGTGGCTGTGGGGGCAGAGTTGCCCTGCTAGCTGGTATAAAAGGTGGGCCTGTTGCCACTGAGACTTGAGTTTGCAGAGCTTAGATCATGGATTTCCTAGGAACACCTGAAGCACAGAGTATACAGGCTAAGTGAGGCATATCTGCCCCCCCCAAATGGAATTGCTAAGGGAGTGTCCAAGTGGATTTTTTTGGAAAACCTTCAGAACAGAAAGGAAAGAGTGAGTTAGACTTCCCATATATAAACAAAATTGAAAGCCTGAAACCTAGACAAGTCAACACTCCATAAACAAGGAGAAAAAAACAAAAACAAAGGCATCTGAAGGAGGCAAGCAAAGCAAACCTTCAACACAATGAAGAGGCATTTGGGATTTACATCGGAATACAGGCAAAAGGGAAACCCACATGCCAGGGACATGATGAAGGGACAACATGGGAAAGGTGCAGGATAATTCCACACCAAGCTCTACCAACCCTGTGGGAGATTCCTACAGTGGGATCCCCCTGAGGGTGGCCCAGGACACAGATCGTAGAGGAACGATTGCAGACATATTCAAAGAAATTAAAGAATATAAAGAACAAGGCAGAAAACTAAGGAGAGAGAATGAAAAACTCAAGAGGGGCTGGAGAGATGGCTCAGCAGTTAAGAGCGCCGACTGCTCTGAGCCATCTTTAAGCCATGCATTGTGGTGTGCACCTTTAATCCTAGCAGTCTGGAGGCAGAGGCAGGTGGATCTCTGTGAGTTCAAGGCCAACCTGGTCTACAGAGTGAGTTCCAGGCCAGCTGGTGCTATAGGAAGATCCTGTCTCAAAAAAAGACAAAAACAAAACAAAAAACTCAGGAAGGTCCTAGAGGGAAAGAATGACAAACTTTGAAAAGAATTAAAGGGAGAGAATGACAAACTCCAGAAAGAACTAGAGAGAGAGAATGAATCTCCAGAAGGAAGTAGAAATGCTGAAAAAGGAAACCAACCAGCAAAACAAGGAGCTACAGGAAGAGATTGAGAAGCGCCCAAAGGAAGTGGAAATACTAAAGAAATCACAGGATGAAATGAAAAAGGAAATCAAACACTCATCCAATCAAGAGGAAAGGAACAGAAAAAGCCTCAGAAGTTTACTTCTGAGGAAGCAAAACAAAGAATATCAGACCTGGAAGATAACACAGAACAAGAAAAGATTATGAAAAAATTAAAAATACACAAAAGTGGAACAACCAGGAAATGTGGGACACTATGAAAAGATCAAACCTCTGCATCATAGGAATAGAAGAAGGAAAAGAATCCCAAGAGAATGGTACTGATCAGATCTTCAATGGAATAATAGACGAAAATCCCCCCCAAAAAAGACAAACCCATACAAATACAAGAAGCACATAGAACTCCAAACAGACAAGATCAGAAAAAAAACTCCCCATGCCATATCATAGTTAAAATGCTAGATGCCCAAAACAAAGACAAAATTCTGAAAGCCACAAGAGAAAAACAAGTCACATATAAGGGGAAACCCATCAGAATTACAACTGACTTCTCGGTGAAAACAATTAAAGCAAGAGGAACATGGAGCAAAGCATTCCCAGTGTTAAAGGACTATGGATGCCGGGCTGGAGAGATGGCCTAGTGGTTAAGAGCACTGACTGGTCTTGAAGAGGACCTGGGTTCGATCCCCAGCACCCACATGGTGGCTGAGAACCGTCTGTGACTCCAATTCCAGGAGAGCTCCAGTTCCAGGGGAATCCGACACTCTCTTCTGACCTCCGGGCATTGCCCAACATGGGTGCACAGACCTACATGCAGACAGTACATTCATACACAAAAATAAATAAATAAGTAAATAAAAATTTTAAAAAAGGACTATGAATGCCAACCCAGGTTACTATATCCAGCAAAAATGTCGATAATAGTTGAAGGAGAGAGAAAAATCTTCCATGACATAAACAATTGATAAAATACATGTCTGGAAAACCAACCCTTCAGAGAATACTTGAAGCAATTCAAAGGACAGAAGAGAGGAGCAATTATCCCCAGGCACCTAGAAAGAGAAATTAATAAAAGCATAACTGCAGAAGTAGAAACCTAGACTAAAAATGCAAATGGATAATAAGGTGAAAGGAAGCAACACACATCTTTCAATTATCAGCTTAAATATTAATGGACTAAACTCCCCAATCAAAAGACATAGACTGGGAGATTAGATTAGGAAACAGATCCCATCTATATGCTGTCTATAAGAAACCCATCTCACTCTCAAGGATAGGCCCCACAGCTATAAGGTAACAGGGATGGGAAAAATAACTCTCAAGGACAGGGGTACTAAAAAGAAAGCATGAGTTGCTATTGATTAATATTTATATTTTTTTTTATTTTATTTATTTTTGTATGTGTATGAGTGTACTGTCTGCATGTAGGTTTGTGCACCCGTGTCGTGCAATGCCGCGGAGGTCAGAAGAGGGTGTCGGATTCCCCTGGAACTGGAGTTCTCCTGGAATTGGAGTTTCAGACGGTTCTCAGCCGCCATGTGGGTGCTGGGGATCGAACCCGGGTCCTCTGTAAGAGCGGTCAGCGCTCTCAACCTCTAGGCCATCTCTCCAGCCCCAGGAGTTGCTATTTTAATATCAGGCAAAATAGACCACAAAGTAAAAGAAATCAGAAGAGACGAAGAGAGCCATTACATCCTTATCAAAGGAACAATTGATCATAAAGATTTCACAATCATGAATGTATATGCACCAAACTCTGGTGCACCAAACTTTATAAAGATAATTCTCCAGGACCTCAAGGAACAGATTAACCCCAGCACACTCATAGCAGGGGACTTCAATATCCCACAGAGCCCTTTGGACAGGTCAACTGGACAAAGAATAAACAGACATCTGAACTGAATGATACAATACACCAAACGGACCTCACAGACATCTACAGAATATTCTACCCAAATACCAGAGAATACACTTTCTACTCAGCAACCCATGGAACAGTTCCAAAATTGACCACATAGTAGGCCACAGAAAAAAATCTCAACAAATACAAAAAGATTGAAATAATTTCATTCATTCTATCAGATCACTGTGCAATAAAGCTCAATATCAACACCAGGATAAGCCCTACTATCTACAAGAACACATGGAGACTAAACAACACATCAATCCTGAATAATGAATGGATCAAAGAAGAAATAAAGAAAGTAATAAAAGGATTCCTGGATCTGAATGATACTTTAAAAGCAGTCCTAAGAGGGAAGTTTATGGCCCTGGGTGCCTACATTAGAAAAACAGAAAGAGCACAAGTGAATGATCTAACACTGCAGCTAAAAACACTTGAGAGGTAACAACAAATGAACCCTAAACACAACAGACAGGAAGAGATAACAAAAATCAGAGCAGAGGGCCGGGTGTGGTGGTGCTTAATCCTAGCACTTGGGAGGCAGAGGCAGGTGGATCTTTGTGAGTTCAAGGCCAGCCTGGCCTACAGAGTGAGTTCCAGGACAGCTGGGGCTACAGGAAAACCCTGTCTCAAAAAGACAAAAACAAAACAAAACAAAAAAATCAGAGCAGAAATCAATGAAATAAAAACAAAGAAAAGAGCTGGGCATGTGGTGGCGCACTCCTTTAATCCTAGCACTTGGGAGGCAGAGGCAGGAGGATTTCTGTGAGTCAAAGGCCAGCCTGGTCTACAGAGAGAGTTCCAGGCCAGCTGGGGCTACAGGAGACCCTGTCTCTAAAAGACAAAACAAAACAAAAACCAAAACCAATGACAAAAACAACAACAACAAAAAAGTCAATGAATCCAAAAGTTGGTTCTTTGAGAGAATAAACAAGATAGACAGACCTCTAGCCCACTTAACCAAAAGAAAGAAAGAGCAACTCCAAATTAATAGAATCCATGATGAAAGGGGAATTATCACAACAGACAATGAAAAGGTCCAGACAATCATGCAGGAGTACTTCAAAAACCACTCTACTAAGTTTGAAAACCTAGGAGAAATGGATGGATATCTGAAATCCTGGGAATCACCAAAGCTTAACCAAGAAAAGATTGACAGCTTAAACAGACCCATAATATATGAAGAAATTGAACATGTAGCCGGGCATGGTGGCACATGCTTTAATCCTAGCACTTGGGAGGCAGAGGCAGGTGGATCTTTGTGAGTTCAAAGCCATTCTGGTCTACAGAATGAGCTCCAGGCCAGCAGGGACTAAAGGGAGACCTTGTCTCAAAAAATACAAAAAATACCAAAAAAAAAGAAAAGAAATTGAACATGTAATAAGAAACCTCCTAAGTAAAAAAAAGCCCAGGCCCAGATGGTTTCACAGCAGAATTTTATAAAACATTCCAAAAAGACTTACAACCATTATTAGTCGAATTGTTCAGAAGGAGACAAGCAGAGGAAAATCTCCCAAATTCCTTCTATGCCAAAACTCTAATACCAAAACCAGGCAAAGATACAACCAAAAAGGAGAACTGTAGACCCATCTCACTAAAGAACACAAATGCAAAAACTCTCAACACAATATTTGCAAACCACATACAGATGCACATCAAAAAGATTGTCCATCATGACCAAGTTAGATTCATACCAGAGATGCAGGGATGGTTCAACATACGAAAATCAATAAATATCATAAAACACATAGAAGACAAAAACCACACGATCATCTCAATTAATGTAGAAAAAGCCTTTGACAAAATCCAGCATCCCTTCACTGGATTGGATAGATCATTGCTCAATATTATCAAAGCCATATATACGGGAAACCCACAACCAACATTATCCTAAATGGAGAAAAGACAGCATTCCCCTGAAAGGTAGTGAGGAGATAAGAGTTAATTCTGCACGCCTTTAATCCTAGCACTCGGGAGGCAGAGGTAGGTGGATCTTTTTGAGTTCAAGGCCAGCCTGGTCTACAATGTGAGTTCCAGGACAGTTGGAGCTACAGGGAGACCCTGTCTCCCAAAAAAAAAGAAAAAAAAAACCTGAAGCAAGGTGAAGTGTGGTGATGCATACCCTTAGTCCCAACACTCAGGAAGCAGGGGTAGGCAGATTCCTGTAAGTTCAAGGCCAGCCTGTTCTACATAGCAAGTTTCAGGCCTTAGCTACAAGGCTATCCTGTCTCAAAATAAAAATAAACAACCTGAAAGGAGGTGGAAATAATTACCTAGGTTATGTATCTGTTGATGTGATAAAACACTGGTCAGCAGCAACCTGGGAAGGAAATGATTTATTTGACTTAGAACTCTTCTGCTGCAGTCCATCACTAAAGGAAGTCAGAGCAGGAACCTAAGGCAAGAAGAGTGCCACAGGAATGCTGCTTTCTT
>VZQC01007142.1:8156105-8207255 GCA_009823505.1 Rhizomys pruinosus | reverse complement strand
AAAAAAAAAAAAAAAAAGTGGCCACTTCAAGTTTCAATCCTTTATGTGCACAGAATCATTTGTTTTGGCATGCCAGACTAGATATGCTTGTGCAAAGTTTAAAAATCAATATTTAATTGAATTGAATTTGAAAGGCCTAAAATTTGGGTACTATAGACATCTCTAAATGTATTGTCTCTGAGTCTATCAAATGCTTCACACCAGGTGGTAATTTTTATGGGAATTAACCTCTGAGTTGACTGTTTAATGGAATTATCCATTTTTTGAGACCTCTGTGGACAAGATTCAGCTGGAAATGGATTCTTGAACCGTTTTTTGGGGGGGAGTGTGGGGAAGTTTTGTTGCCACTTGGGACTGGTTGTGGTGGCACATACCTTTAATCCCAGTCCTTGGGAGGCAGAGGCAGGCAGTTCTTTGTGAGCTCAAGGCCAGCCTGGTCTACAGAGCAAGTTCCAGGCCAGCTGAGACTAAAGGGAAACCCTGTCTCAAAAAGACAGAAAAAAAGAAAGGAAAGCATGTGTGTTGCTAATTTCCACATGCATGGAAATTACACATGTATATGTGACTATTGGTAATTTTTTACCTGAAGTAAATAACATGGGGTCAGAGAAAATAAATACCAGGTAGCTGTCTCCATTGAAATAGTTTTTGGCATTGGGCAGGTCCCTGCCTTATTCCCAATCCCATCTGGCCAATGGGCTGGGCCTTAGGTGTGAGTGAGAGTTGTTTCTGAGTAAAGGATGCATCAAGCATATTGGAGCCAGTAAGAGGCATGTGGGCAAGATGAATGTGCATGTTTGAGATGGCTGGGGCTTATTGTCCCTGTACTGGGAGGAGGTGTTGAGATGTCTTCTAGGCAAAGAAGGTGTGGAAAGGCTGAACAAGGGATTGGAAATGTACTGATTTTACTGATGGAAGAAGGGAGAAGCCTATTCTGAGTTTCTGATGAGGAAAAAGTCAGGTTTATAGGGATTTTGTGATGTGTTGGACCACTTCTCACCTCTCACTACCTGCACTTGCTCCAGATTCAAGTAAGATGAGAATGGATCCTAAACCCACAGAAACACAGAGATCTCTGTGAGGATGGAGCTAAGTAGTCCAGCTACAAGATAAGTAGATCAGGCACTGCCAGCAGAGAGCTGGATTCTCCCAGAGGCTCACCAGAACTATCCCTGCCCCAAACTCAATTTTAGAGTTTTGAAGAATGTTTGTACTTTGGTGAAGCTGCCTAGTTGATCATTGATCTACTTAGAAGGGAGAGAGGCAGTGCAAGCCACAAGCCAGTTTTTGGGTTTAGAGACATCTCTCCAGAAGACATACATCTATCCCCAGATTTCTAGGTGATTTTCCTAATGCTTTTTGTCACCTCCTTTGTCTTTAATGACCCAGTAGGGTGCCTGTCAGTAGCTGTGAGAATCATGCTGCCTCATGAGTAGAACCTTGGTTAAAGCATGTGTTTACAAAAGTCTACCCAGATGGCCCAGATGGTTTTAAAAAATAAAGATAATTACTGTAGAATTTCTGAGTCAGAAACAAATAACTGACCCAATTTAATCCTAAATTAAAAATAGGAAAATTTACCTCACAGCTAGATGACCTCAGTACTGTAAAAATTGTGAAGTTTAAAGTGTTGTGAAGTCAAAGTGCCAGAAGTTGAAAGGGCGGCATTTGAATTACTAGGACCACCTTTTTTACTACTTGGCTGCATGTTTTTCGTTGGATGGCTGGCTTGGTCCAGATTGTGGAGACCTATTACATGAATGTACTACTAAGAGTGAATATATTCTGCAAGTTGGATACAAAGGTAGATCTTAGAAATTGAAGGACTGATGGCAGCAGGGGACAAACATGTACCTTTTATATTATTTAAAAGACAGCTGGATGGACTCTTTCTTGGGTAGAAGATTATATAGACGATTATTTGGCTGTAAATAAATTTGTTTAAACCATAAAAAAAAAATAAAGTGTTGTTGTGTTGACTGTTATAAACTTAAGAGTCATATCTTATTCTGATTTAAGTTTTCATCTCTAATTTAAAGTTTTCATCAATGTGTTAAAGTTTGGGGTTTGAAAGTAGTTAAACATATTTGTTTCATGGAGCTGTTTAAAAGAATAGGCTTTGCATCTAATGCTAATGATTTACTTGATATTAAGTAAACTGTCATGTGATCTAAAACTGTTAAACCTCCCCTCTTTTTTTTTTTTTTTTTTGGTCTTTTTGAGACAGGGTCTCCCCAGCCTCAGCTGTCCTGGAACTCACTCCATAGACCAGGCTGGCCTTGACTCACAAAGATCGCCTGCCTCTGCCTCCCAAGTACTAGGATTAAAGGCGTGCACCACCATGCCTGACTAAACCTTCCCTCTTCTTAATAGTGCGCTCTGCAGACCTTTCACTCCTTTTCCATTGAGTTTGAGTTAGGAGCTGTTACCTTGTAACAGATCAGTATTAACATCTAGTTGGTTACAGAGGCCAACCATGGGGCTCTCCATGTGGATGCTGGTCACACTCACTGATGGAAAGGTTATTTTTTTGTGGTATTGAGGTGGCAACCTCAGTGACATATAAAGACTGAATTGAATTTTAAGCTAATGTGAGATCTTGGCAGAGAACTTTTTAATAAATGCCTTAAAAGTATTTAAAATATTCTTCCATATTTCAAAGTGTAAAATGTAACATGACAGATTTTGTGTCTGACATTGTGTCTGGGAAGGAAGGGCAGACTTTAGGCCCTTCACCATCTGCTGTTGGAGGCCTGACAGGACTAATTGAATCCTCATAGACATAGTCTTTGGACCAGAAGAAAAGTTTAAAAAGTTGCTGTGTGGGGCTGGAGAGATGGCCTAGCGGTTAAGAGCGCCGACCGCTCTTACAGAGGACCCGGGTTCGATCCCCAGCACCCACATGGCGGCTGAGAACCATCTGAAACTCCAATTCCAGGAGAACTCCAGTTCCAGGGGAATCCGACACCCTCTTCTGACCTCCGCGGCATTGCACGACACGGGTGCACACACTTGCATGCAGACAGTACATTCATACACATACAGAAATAAAATAAATAAAAAAGTAATAAAAAAAATTAAAAAAAAAAGTTGCTGTGTGAAGCTGTCTGTCATTGATCATTTGAATCCCTGCCATAAAACAAGTGGCAAGGTTACCTGGGTGGAAATAGAGGTGTTTAGTCCTGAGATATTTGAAACTAAGAGCTCAATTTTTATTGAGTATTTCTGTGATTTTTCAAACTATTGTATCTGAGATAACTGTCCCATCTCATTACATGGAAAACAAACATTAATTACTTAATAAATCTGCACAATTAAGGGTTATAAATGTTATGTCTCATGGTATTAAGAAGGTAAAATATGTTAAAAAGGTATTTTTTAGTAAGAATTTATGTAAAGATGATAAAAAGTCTATGCAAGTGATAAAAGTCTGAGGAGGTTTGTTGTGATAGGTAAACAGGACACTAAGCTTAATTTTCTAAGGTTCAGTCAACTAGTTTAAAAATCAAAATGTGGGGGGCTGGAGGGATGGCCTAGCAGTTAAGAGCACAGACCACTCTTGCAGAGGACCCAGATTCGATCCCCAGCACCCACATGGCGGTTAAGAACCATCTGTAACTCCAATTCCAGGAGAACTCCAGTTCCAGGGGAATCCAACACCCACTTCTGACCTCTGAAGCATTGCACAACATGGGTGCACAGACCTACTTGCAGATAGTACATTCATACACATAAAAAATAAATAAATATAAAAAATAAAAATAAATAAAAAGCAAAATGTATATCTAGTCCAGGTTCATTTAAGAGTGTTCAGTTTTTGTCCAAGCTTTATATGCATGTTACATGGCACTTCAAGGTTTAGTAAAATGATAAGATACCTGTATTAAGTTAAATTGGTATAAACACTCAAGCTGGCCTGAATAGGATTGTGAATATACAGAGTTGTTAATTTTCAGTCCTCGCCTGGCTTGAACATGACTCCCTGTTACAGGTTTAGATTTAATGGGCACAGGCAAATTGTGGGTTACCTATGGCTACTGAAAAATGTACTTTATGTTTCTTGCAAGAGTTGCTTTTGATATTTCCTTTAACCTAACCAGATAATTTGACTCAAAAAGCTAGATTCTATCTTCCTGAACCAACTGCATGCCATCCAAAAGAAGACAATTTGGATGGACTTGGTAATCCTTATCAGTTTATTTCCTGTCTTCTGGTATGCATTACAACTCCTGTCTTTCTGGGAAAACTATAAATCAGGATAAAGGGTCTAAAAAAGAAAAAGATTGTTCTCATCTGTAGTAATTGTAGTGAACAGTTTTACATTTAATGTAAGCCTGAAATTGTTTAACTAGATCTTGAGGGTTATGTCTGCTAAATGTATGGTGTTAAGTCCCTCCTCCAGTCAGTATTATACAGGCTGCTTGAACTTTTGTTCAAGCCTTATCATCTAGAATTAGTAATTAAAGGTGTTAAGATGCTGTAACTTAGCCTTTCTGGATGCATAACATTCCATACTTAAATGCCCATACCAATTCAGCTGAGGGACCTAAGGAACAACTTTGTTCCTTGCCCTTTGAGGTCAACCAGTCCTGGGGGTCTATGTCTGGGGGCATCTCTTGAAATGTCCTGCAATTGTGAGTCACCAGTCCTCCTAGGCAGGGAGGTCTTGGAGACCCACTGAGGAGACTCTAGCCAGTGTCCAGTCTATAAGGAGGAAAGTCTTCAAAAAAGGGAAGCCTGGTCTAGAAAGACCTTTGTCCTCATGTGGATGGAACTGGTAAATGAAAAACTGAGAAGAGCCAGAGGCCTCCTCCCACAAAAGTCCAAGTGGTCCCTGAGGACCAGATCCTCAACTTACCTTGAGAAAAAAAAGTTGGTTAATCTGGGCTAACTCTATGGTCTTAGACACCCAAGAGGAAGAGTATAACTAAAAGATAAGTAATAATTATATTTCCTTTAAAGTCTGAAAGATAGTGCCTCCAAACACTATATTTTAAGTCATTTAAAGTCATATGAGATCTGTTATTATCAAAGAATAAAGTTTCCTCTTTCTGCTTAAGGAATTACTTGAGGGAAAACTCACACTGTGACTACTGAAAATTCCTGGAAAGGAGATGCTGAGTCCAGACATTATGGATAAATAAATAAAAGGAGAAGCTTTTATTTGGATTTTTTATTTTATTTGGATTTATTTTTTTATTTATTTGGATTTTTTATTTTATATAAGACCCCCCCAAAGGAGCCCATTTCTTTCCCAGGTGAGAGCTGAAGACTTCCTGGATCTTCCAGTGAACTTATCCTTCTGGTTGCTCTATAGTAACCCTAGGACTATGTATACTGAATAGGTTAGTCACCTTTATGAGAGAAAGATTGGGGGCAATTCAGCTAATGACCTGAAGGACACATTATACCCAACTCGATCCACACCACCTAAGCAGCTAATATGATAATGTACACCAGAATACTTCTGTCTAAGCTAGGCAAAGAGAGACCAAGCTGTGTGTCCTGGTGGTCTTTTGGGGATCCCAGTGATTTGGGCATAACAGTAGGGACTTGGCATCCTGCAGCCAGGCAGCCCACTGAGGTGGCCATGGGTGCTATCTCGGTGGGGCCCTGCTGAAGCTGGTGCCTGGTGGTGAGGATGCGTTCCTGAATTGGGTGCCATGGCCCCCAGCTAGAGTGGCAGGAGAAGCAGCCAAAGCCTAGGAGGCTGGCACATCTGCACCTCAGCCATTGAAGTTGCTGACATTTTTTTTTTTTTGTCTTTTCAAGACAGGGTCTCCCTATAGCCCCAGCTGTCCTGGAACTCACTCTGTAGACCAGGCTGGCCTTGA
The DNA here is from genome assembly GCA_009823505.1 of Rhizomys pruinosus. Taxonomy (NCBI): domain Eukaryota; kingdom Metazoa; phylum Chordata; class Mammalia; order Rodentia; family Spalacidae; genus Rhizomys; species Rhizomys pruinosus. The sequence continues at coordinate 8,201,421 of VZQC01007142.1, read as the reverse complement.
ACTCATAGAGATCTCCCTGCCTCTGCCTCCTGAGTTCTAGGATTAAAGGCATGCACCACCATGCCTGGCTTAAAGACTTGTGGGTGCTGGGAATTTAACCCTGGTCCTCTGCTTTAGCAGTTGGCACTTTTAACTGATGAGCCATCTCTTTAGCCCCATCGTCTGGCTTTTTAACAAATGCTGTGTTTTTTTTCTTTCCCCTGGCATCCAGCTCTTGCCTCAAGCAGTAAAGTTTCACCTGGCTGCCTCCCCTTGAGGGACTTGTGATTTTTCTGCTAACAATAAATTTACTCTCATTAAATTAGCAGGTAATCTAGGTGGGCTAGATCCGCCTGCCTTCCTGCCCACCCACCTGTCCACCACTCTGCTGCCTGAGCATGCATGCACGTGCACACACATGCACACACACACACACACACACACACACACACACACGGCCTGTGCTACAAAGCACAGTATAGGCACACAGGCTGTTCCCACCTTAGTAGATGTCTTAAACTCTAAATGATTCTGTGTAAATGTGACAATTAAAATAAAATTAATGGTTCCACAGCCTTGCACAATAATGGACAACTTTAGATTTATGTGGGCAGAAGATCAAGGAACTGAGAACTTTCTGTGCCTTGACATCAGCTTATTCTAGACACCTATACTTAGCTATAACATTAAAAAAAAGGAATAATTAAGTCATGTGTCTGTCCAACCTGTGTGTTATAACCATTCTCTAATATGTCTTTGAGATTCATGTAACTGTCATGTGTCCATGTTCTCCTGTGTGTTAATTTCTTTTTTAAATTTAATTTAATTTTTAAATTTCTTTTTTTAATTAAAATGTTTTTATTGTTATTAAACTTTTTCCATACATCATACATCATTTCTCAATCCAACCTGTGTGTTAATTTCTGTCAAAACAAAGTGGCCACTTCAAACTTTCATTCTATATTGTGCACAGAAACAAAAATTAAATTAAGTTTACTTTTGGCATGCCTCTTAAACTTTTTTCAAAGGCCTGACTTGAACCTGGGTTCCTAAGTTTCTGCACTGGTTATCTGAATATTTTATTTCTTATCTGTCCAAATTAATATTTTTATAGGTATTATAACTAAAATTTCCTTTCCAGTTTTTTTTTTCTTGTTTCCAGACCTCTGCCAACCTGATTTTTGACCTTTAGGCATTCACTAACAGATGTTTTTTTTTTTTCTTTTCTCCTACTTAACCAGGCTTCTGACAGCTGTGCCACCCTCCCTCTAACCAGAGACCAATTAAAAAATCCCTGGATTCATTCATACTCTGGCACTTGGACAGTGGCACATGGCTTCCCCTGCAATCTCTTCCCTTCAATGAAACAGCCTAAATAACTTTGGTATTGTCAGTTCTTTAATTATTGTATTCTAACTTTAGTCATGGCTAGACATAATTCTGTTTTTCATCACTTTCGTCTTGTACCTTTGGTTCTAAGACTCTGAACTTGTTGAAATATTTTAACAAGACAATGCCAGCATGATAAAGAAACTGTATTAGCTATCTCAGCCTTGGCAGTGAAATTAATTAAAGCTGCATGCTTTTTTGTTTCTTCATGTACTGTCTGCATGTAGGTTTGTGCACCCATGTCGTGCACTGGTATAACTGCTTTCTTTAATTGACTAATAGACATAGGAAATGTGAAAAGGATTATTCTCTATTCAGAGCCAAATATAATACTAAAGACTTTTTTTTTGGTCTTTTTGAGACAGGGTCTCCCTGTAGCCCCAGCTGTCCTGGAACTCACTCTGTAAACCAGGCTGGCCTTGAACTCACAAAGATCTGCCTGCCTCTGCCTCCCAAGTGCTAGGACTAATACTAAAGTGCCCGGTTTCATACTAAAATCTTTTTAAGCTGTGCATTTAAGCAAAATATATAAATACAGCAGAGCTCTGATATCAGCAATGGATTATTCTGCCAAGGAGATGTTGGCCAGGGGACCCAAGCCCCCCCAAAAGGTAAGGCTTCTTGCCTGTAAACTGGGATACCTGCAAGAAGAGAGGCGGTAAGGTCCTGCTGTGGAAGACCTGATGCAAGCATGGGAAAGATGTATTGAGACCACACTTGCAAGTGTACAGTTGGTCTCTGGAATGCCAGAGAGTGTCACCAAAGGCCACTAAACCAATAAAACAAAAATTGGTCTCCTTGAGTCAAGCAAGACTCCTCTGTCAGCATCAGCTACACCTCAACTGCCTGGAAATACTTTGCAGCAGTGGCAGCCACATGTCTGTATATCCCAAATCTAATTAGCTATTAGCTCTCTCCTTGGAGGAATAACTCATGGCTGATGCCACAAGCTTACATCCTCTAGTGGTTAGGAGAAGTTATAAGCCACAGTAAGACCTTGTCATCTTTTACAGAAAAAATATAATTAATGGATTAGCATACCATCCAAATATCTGTGTCTATACCAAAGTAACCTACCATAATAATTAGTACTGTTTAAATACCTATATATCTAATTGTTTGTGCTTCATTAGTAGGATTGAGAGGTTATTCCTGGACAAACAGTCAACCCATGAAAGGAAACAGCCAGAACTGATCAGAGTCCAAAACGACATCTACAGATAAAGTAGACTGTTTTGCTTCTCGTCCACCTGTGACCCTTTACTAAGCCTAGGGAACAATCTGCAGAAGAGGGGGCATGGTAGAATATAAGGGCTGCGATTGGGGTGAAACTACAGCAATATAGTCTGGACACTTATTTGATCAACGTGATTGTACATATAAGCCCCTCCAGCTGGATGGTGGGAGCCTTGGGCTGTGTGGGTTTGGGCATAGCTGCTTGCAAATTGGTTTTACATGAAGGATGCTTGTACTCATAACTTATTACTTATTGTTAAAAAATGAAATTAAAAAAAGACCAAAAAAATCATGTTAGTGGGCTGGGGAGATTGCCTATTGTCATGCAAGTTTAAGAAATGGAGTTTGGATCTCCATGACCCAGGTGGACATAGAGGCCCACTGGTATCTAATTCCAGACTAGAAAGACCTCAGAGCCAGGTGTGGTGGCGCATGCCTTTAATCCTAGCACTTGGGAGGCAGAGGCAGGCGGATCTTTGTGAGTTCAAGGCCAGCCTGGTCTACAGAGTGAGTTCCAGGACAGCTGGGGCTACAGGGAGACCCTGTCTCGAAAAGACCAAAAAAGAAAAAAAAAAAAGACCTCAGAGACAAGGGATCCCCAGAGCAAGCTGGCTGGAGAGGTAAAGCCATGTCAGCGAGCTCTGTCTTGATTGAGAGACCCTGTGTCCATGAATAAGTTGGAAAAGTGATTGAGGATGATTCCTGACATCAATCTCAGGCTCCACATGCATGCATACGTGTGTGCACCCACTCACATGTGTACCCACATTCATGGAACCATACACACATACCATGTAGACAATAAAAATGAAAAAAAGAAAAGAAAAAAAATTTTTTTTTTGTGTGTGTATGAATGTACTGTCTGCGTGTAGGTCCATGCACCTTTGTAGTGCAATGCCACAGAGGTCAGAAGAGGGTGTTGGATTCTCCTGAAACTGGAGCTAAAGATGGTTCTCAGCCACTATGTGGGTGCTGAGGATTGAACCCAGGTCCTCTGCAAGAGCAGTCAGCGCTCTTAACTGTTAGGCCAACTCTCCAGCCCCTAAATAATATTCCTAAAAGTCTTTTTTTTTCTAATGTATGTGACTGTTCAGTACAAACACTAGGATAAAAATCTCTTGAATGAATGTGTGAATAAATGTATGTGTATTGTATTGTTAAACAGCATATTAAGATATGTCTGTGTATGATAGCAATGCATGTGCCTCTGCTCAATACAACCTTTATAAACTGCCATCATCAAATTTATTTATTAGAACCTTATTTATGAGTGTATGTAAGAAGTACTGTTCACTTTTAAGAATTCTATAATGTAGGTATTGCTTTTAGCCTCTATTATCTCCGGTTTGTTTCATGGGCTATGCTAGAACTCTTTTTGCCTTTCATGGTTTAAATCCATTCTACTTTGAGTACCTAAATGACCTTTATAGACCTAAAGAACAAATTGTAGGCCTTACTGTCCTGTGCCCATGGTGTGCAATTCCATCCTTGGCCAGATATTTCTACATTGTATACAATAGACTGAACATTAGCCAGCAACACAAGCCAGTAAGTAGCATCCTTTCCTAGCCTGTGCTGCAGTTACTACCACCAGGCTTCTACCATGAGCTTTTATTATTAGTCAGAATATTTTGCCACAGCAATTAAGAATTTATTAAGAGTGCTTAAGTCAGTGTTCAAGCTTTACTTAGGTGTTATATAGTAATTAAAATACCAGGTTAATTCAAATGACCCTCTTGGAGGTTTAGCAACCATACTTAAAGCTCCAATATGATTTGGCAAGGGGGATTAGAAGGGACAATCTTTGGGCCTTTACCCTCTAAGGTCAACTTAAGTCCTAGGGTCTGGGATAGGCACCTTTGTACATGTCCTATGGCAGTGAGTCACCAGTCATCCTAGGCCAGGGAGGTCTTGGAGATTCACTTAAAAGGACTTCATCTGGGCTGGAGAGATAGCCTAGCGGTTAAGAGCACCGATGCTCTTGCAAAGGACCCGGGTTCGATCCCCAGCACCCACATGGCGGCTAAGAACCGTCTGTAACTCCAATTCCAGGAGAACTCCAGTTCCAGGGGAATCCGAGACCCTCTTCTGACCTCCGCGGCATTGCTCGACACAGGTGCACAGACCTGCATGCAGACAGTACATTCATACACATATAAAAAAAAAAAAAGGACTTCATCCAGCCAGTGTCCAGTCTAGGGAGGAAAGGCCATATAGAGGAGAAACTCCTCACGCTTCAAAGGGAAGCTCTGGTCAAGCAAGGCCTGACTTTGTCCTCACACAGATGATGAGAGAGCCAGGGGCAAGGCCTGAGTGACCCCCTAAGGACCAGAACCTCAACTGACCTTAACACCAAAACTAATTTTATTTATCTGAGCTGTGTGGGTTTTTTAAAAATTATTTATTTATTTATTTTCTTATGTGTATGAATGTACTGTCTACATGCAGGTCTGTGCACCTGTGTTGTGCAGTGCCGCAGAGGTCAGAAGAGGGTGTCGGATTCCCCTGGAACTGGAGTTAAAGATGGTTCTCAGCTACCACGTGGGTGCTGGGGATCGAACCCAGGTCTTCTGCAAGAGCAGTCGGTGCTCTTAACCACTAGGCCATCTCTCCAGCCCCTGAGCTATGTGGTTTTAAACACCCCAACAGGAAACTTTAATCAAAAGAGGACAAAATTTAATAACAAGAGATATGGGTGAGAGTCCTGCTGTGCCAAGTTAGAAACCTACTGTGTCATGTTAGAAAATATCTCTGGGACTGGAGAGATGGCTTAGTGGTTAAGGGCACTAACTACTCTTGCAGTGGACCAGGTTTCGATTCCCAGCACCCACATGGTGGCTAAGAACCATCTTTAACTCCAGTTCCAGGGGAACCCGACACCCTCTTCTGACATCCGCAGCATTGCATGACACAGGTGCACTCATACAAAAATAATATTAAAATACTAAAATAAAATAAAATTAAATTAAAAAATGAAAAGTTAAATAAGCATTGTGGCACATGCCTTTAATCCCAGCACTTGGGAGGCAGAGGCAGGCAGATCTCTTTATGTTCAAGGCCATCCTGGTTTACATAAGTGAGTTCCAGGACAGCTGGAGCTACAGGGAGACCCTGTCTCAAAAAAAAAAAAGTCTCAGAGATAGGCAACAGATTTAATGTGCCATGCTAGAAAATACCACCTTTTAGCCAGGCGTGGTGGCCCACGCCTTTAATCCTAGCACTTGGGAGGCAGAGGCAGGTGGATCTTTGTGAGTTCAAGGCCAGCCTGGTCTACAGAGTGAGTTCCAGGACAGCTGGGGTCCTTTTCCAGACAGGGTGTCCCTGTAGCCCACTGTGGGAACTCACTACGTCGACCAGGTTGGCCTTGAATCACAAAGATCCACCTGCCCTGCCTCCTCAAGTGCTCGGATTCAAGGCGTGTGCCACCACGCGGCTAAAAAGTGGCTATTTTCTAGCAGGCACATTACAATCTGTGCCTATATCTGAGACTTTTTTTTTTTGAGACCAGGGTCTCCCTGTAGCTAGCCTGGTCTGGAAAACTCACTATGTAAAACCAGGATGGCTCTTGAACATAAGAGATCTCTGCCGCCTCTGCTCCCAGTGCTGGGATTAAAGGCATGTGCACACTGCTATTTAATTTCATTTTTTAATTTAATTTTATTTTATTTTAGTATTGTAAGTATTTTGTCTAGTGCACCTGTGTCATGCAATGCTGCGGACGTCCGAAGAGGGTTGTTGTCGGGATTCCCCTGGGGAACTGGAGTTAAAAGATGTTCGTAGCCACCATGGGGTTGCTGGGAACTGAACTCAGGTCCTCTAGAAAAGCACACAGTACTCTTAATTTCTGGGTCATCTCTCCAGCCCGAGATATTTTCTAACATGACACAAGTAGGTTTCTAACTTGGCAAAGTAGGTCTCTCACCTACCTCTTGTATTAAATTCTGGTCCTTTTATTATACTTTCTTGTTGGGGTGTTTTAAAACACATAGCTCAGGGGGCTGGAGAGATGGCCTAGTGGTTACGAGCACCGCTGCTGCTCTTGCAGACGACCTGGCGTCGCCCCGCCCCACGTGGTCTCTGGAGAACCATCTTTACCTCCCAGTCCAGGGGGACTCCGGAACCCTTCTGACCTTGCGGAGGCCACAAAACACAGGCCAGAACCTGCATGACAGTTCATTTATACACATAGAAAAAATAATAAATAATTTTTAAAAAACCCACACAGCTCAGATAAATAAAAATAGTTGGTGTTTAAGGGTCATTTGAGGTTCTGGTCCATAGGGGGTCACTCAGGCCTTGCCCCTGGCTCTCTCTCAGTCTGTGTGAGGACAAAGTCAGGCCTTGCTTGACCACAGTTTCCCTTTGAAGCGTGAGGAGTCTCTCCTCTATATGGCCTTTCCTCCCTAGACTGGACACTTGGCGGATGAGAGTCCTTTTTTTTTTTTATCTGTGTATTGGAATGTATATGTCCGCAGGCAGGCTTCTGTGCCAACTGTGGGTCGACGAAATGCCGCGGAGGGTAGAAGAGGGTCTCGGATTCCCCTGGAACTGGAGAGTCTCTGGAATTGGAGTTACGACGGTTCTTAGCCGACATGTGGGTGATGGGATCGAAACCCGGTCCTTTGCAAGCAGATCGGTGCTCTTACCCGCTATGCCATCTCTCCAGACCAGTTGNAAAAAAAAAAAAAAAAAAAAAAAAAAAAAAAAATACCACCTTTTATATTCTCATGGTTATGGCTCTCATTCTGGAGCCCTGTGTACTAAAGATGGCTCTCAATCTAGATCTCTGTGTATTAAAACTTTTTTCCAACTCCTCAGAAATAGAGTACAAATCCTCTCCTTCTTCTGACCGTAGACCAGGACCCTCCACTTGCTAATGCATCCAGAAGCTCCCCCTGTTGGTACTGTGAAGTCCCTGCACTGGTATATTCATATAAGCTCAACCCGCTTATCTTTTCAGTTGCAGAGAAAATGTCCACTAAGTACTGGCCACTATCAGTCTGGACCAAAACCACCTGGCAGAGCAGCCAAGATGGGAAACCCGATTCTAACCTGCCAGCCTGCCAGCCATTTCCCTGAGACCCCCATCCCCACCCCCAGCTCTGAAGCAGATACAGAAGAGAGAACATTGTCTTATTTCCTTATCATGATCAAAAGGCTGGAATATTAGCTCTGGGCTTCCCAGAATTCCAAGGGACACACAGATGTCCACTTCCTCCAGAGTCTGTCAATCTTCTGACCTCTTCCCCTGTATCTGAGGTCCCGCCCATGGCTATAAATGGGTGGGCCCCAGTCCACATCTTGCTCCTGCTGCTATTCCACCACTTTTCCACAGGTAGCCCTCTCTGGCAGTTTCAATGGAAGCTATGTTCCCCGAGTGACTTAAGTCTTATGTGCCTTATTATCTGGGGGTTCTTGCCTTTATAACCTAACATGACCAACTTCGGGAGGAAAGGGTTTATTTGGCTCACAATTCATCACTGAAGCAGCCCAAGGTAGGAGCTCCAGGCAGGAACCTGGAAGCAGGAGCTGAAGCACAGTCCATGGAGGAACCCTGCTTACTGGCTTGCTCCTCCTACTGTGCTCAGCCTGTTTTCTTATACAATACAGGACCATTTGCCCACAGTGGGCTGGGCCCTCCCACATCATTCATCAAGAAGATGCCCACAGACATGGCCAAAGCCTAGTTCAATAAAGGCAATTCCCCAAATGAGGCTCCATCAGCCCAGTTGTGTCAAGTTTAACAGAAAAGCTATATAGCAAAGGGGAAGGGGAGGGGGGTACCTTGTTCTCATCCTCACCAGGTCCTGAGAGCCTTCCATTGACTGCCATCTCCAAGGACAATTCCCAGTGATGCTCACAGGCACCTCAGTGTTTAGTTCCCAGCCTTGTGTGTCTGCATTTTGAAAGGTGTGTTTCTTCCCAAGCTCTGCTGTGGGAGTGCATGTCAGTTCTATCCTGATCAGCTCAGGATGGCCCAGGGAATGCCTCTGCCTTTAGCTGGGATTCAGACATACTTCTCTAGGAAAGGATAACCTCTCATTTGGGAGAGGAAACTGTGTACTAGTTTTCTCCTTTTTGGAATATAGTTTATTACTTTATTATTTTTCAAATATTTTAATTATTTTTTATGTGTTTGAGTGTACTGCCTGAATGTATATAGGTTTGTAATGGAAATGGCAAAATAGACTTTTGGGAGGGCAGTCAGGAGCCTTCTTCTTCTGCCCCCTGTGGTTACCAGAAGAGGTGCCATCACTGTAAACTTTACCCAGGACAGCAGTTTTTGTTTCTCCAGGATGTCTCCACTGATGATATCTGTTACCTGTAAACCAGGACATCACCCTTGATATTTGTTAGGTGTCAATCAGGATGCCACATTCAGTAGTCTTTGTGTTTGCCTGTTACCTGTTTTACCACTGATGTGTTACATTTTTTTGCTTGTATTTGTCTAGGGGTATAAAAGATCTTAAAGTCTTAGTCTAGTTGCTAACTCCTTTAAGGAACAATCCTGGGTTAGCCTGATGTAGGAAGCTTTCTTTTGTACTGAACAGGTACCTTTTGGTCCTGCTAAGGGGAGGGGGACACAGCACCTGCCAGCAACAGCTGTAGGGAGTTGGCCTCTCTGTGCAGAGACCAGCCAACTACTTCCTGTAGCCCGGCCTGAGTGGTACTTCCAACTCAGGCCCTTAGCCTGGAACAAGGAGACACATTTTCCACTCTTGGCCATGACTTCCCACCTGCCCAGAGACTGCTGAACCCTGGACAGGAATTTCAGGCTGATGGCTGTTGGCCTATCTTCAGCCTATGTCCACTCACAACACCAGCCATCCAGATTGGTGGTCCACACTGGAACCTCTTTCCAACCCACTGGCCACCTGAATGAAATGCAGGCCTACTTTGGCCTGTATGTACGCAAAAGATTAAAAAGATGACAGCCTGGCCGGGCGTCGTGGCGCACGCCTTTAATCCTAGCACTTGGGAGGCAGAGGCAGGCGGATCTTTGTGAGTTCAAGGCCAGCCTGGTCTACAGAGTGAGTTCCAGGACAGCTGGGACTACAGGGAGACCCTGTCTCGAAAAGACCAAAAAGAAAAAAAGAAAAGAAAAAAAAAAAAAGATGACAGCCTGAATTCTGCCCAAGATGTTTATGGGAATCATTTATTGCTTGCTAAAGCCATGTTTTTATAAACCAAATGACGTGATTTCCCAGAGCCAATCATCAAAGCCCTCCCTATTCTGCACCATGCACCACGGTTTGCTCCAGCCAGCATCAGGCACCAGCCAAATTGTTTGGCTCTTCCTTGGTGGATGGAGTCAAGAACCCTCTACGCCAGCCAGTGGTACCCTGAGGTGTGCCTAGCTGAAACCTAGCACCCCAATTGCAAAAATGGATCTTCCACAAGCCTGGTAATATAAAATTAAATTCTCCTCTCACCTGACTTTGGCTTTGGCTCTGCCTGATTACATACGAGTGCACCTGTTCTGCAATGCCCACAAGTCAGGAGAATCACAACTTCCGATGGAATGGAGTTTTTGAGTTGTTAGCCACCATCTGGGTGCTAGTGAACCATCTCTCGACTCCTAGTTTATTACTTTATAATAATCCTATTGTTGATCCTTTTTATACCAAACTTTCCCTGTTGAAATCATTGGACTGTGATTAGTGATAGCTCTGTGAAGGAGGAAATACCAAGTGGGAAAGGGGACTGTGAAGCAAATGTGACATAAGCTTGAAATGCAATCAGGGAAGCCCTCACGGAGGAGGCATGTGATAAATCTATAAGCAAGCCAGCAAGCATAGCAATAACTAGGGAGGATGCCCTTCAAGGGTACAGAGACAGTGTGAGTGGTGGGTCAGGGGCAGGACGTTATCATAACTGAAGCCAAATAAAATGGGTCAACGAGGTGAGATCAGATCACAAACAGATTTGTGGGCACTAGCAATGATTCTTGCTTTCATCTGCAGTGAGATAGCAAGCCCTGAGGTCGGAGATGTGATCTGACCTATTTTAACAGGATCTCTTTGAATGCTGAGCTGAATGGCCCATAGTGTAAAAGTGGAGAGCATGCCCAGACTTCTGAGCCGGGTGAGAGAAACTGGAGAAAATGGAGGGAACTCACAGGGATTGCTGATGAATTCCTGTGAGTGTGAAAGGAGCTGGGTCAACCCCCAATTTAGGCCAGCCTGAACAACTATCAAAAATGTGCCCTAAAAAAAAAAAAAAAAAAAAAAAAAAAAAAGGTATTTTTGAGACCGGGTTTCATGGAGCCCTTGAACTCACTACGAAGTCAACGCCGATCTTTACTGTTCCTCCCGCTTCAATCTCCCAAATGTTGAAATTACACACCTGCTCAAACTAAAAATATGTTTTTAAGGACTAGAGATGTAGGTCAGCGGTACACTGCTTGCCTGTCACGTGTAAGGCGGTGACTTTAACCCCCAGCGCCACCAGAAGGAGGGGGTGGAGCACAGAACTCTTGCTGATACAGGATCTCTGGCCCCAGCACAGAAATAGTTAAGGTCAGGCTTGGGGTGGCACCGGCTCACTGTTGCAGCTGAAGGACGGCGGGTCTTCTGTGTCTGGTACCCCAGCTTTAGCCCCTATTCTGCAGCACCCACAGCGTCTGTACGGTAGTGCTGCAGACAGCGTGCATCCTTGGCCAGCCGAGAGGCCCGGGCACTTTAACCTGCACTTCCAGGAAACGCTCCATAGAACTCACTGGGAGATGGCCCTTTAAGATGGAGAAGGCTGTTCAGGGCAAGTTTTACTGAAATTCGGTCGGGGTGTTGGGGGGCTGGGACCTGTGAGAGCGCTCTACACCTTCGACGCAAGCAGTTTCTCTTTGGTGCCCTCTGCTGACAAAGCTGCTCAGCCGTGTCACCTCAAAGGGCTCAGCTGCTTTTTTTTTTTTTTTTTAAACCCAAGATAGGGAAGAAATTGTTATGTAGCTGAGGCTAGCCCCGAGGTCCTCCAAACACCGAGCTGCATTTTCGCACACTCTTGTTGAACTTGCAACCGAAAAGCAGTAAGTCCATACCCTGTGTATTCTTGTTTCATTTCAACCCGTGTTAGATGGACACGTTGTTTGACGCACCAACTACTATCTGGGAAGGAAACAACCCCTAAAGGCGTAGGTTGCGGCCGGGCTGGGTGCGTAGGGAACCCGAGCGCGCACCCTGCGGGCCGCTCCATGGCTGGCCCCGCCCCTCCGGGCCCCGGCCGCGCGCTGCTGGGCACCGAGTCCAACGAGAGCGCGCGTCGCTGTGTGCCGCCATCTTGGAGCGATCCTGCCCGCGGCCCCGAGGTGTCCCGAGCCGTCCCGAGCGGCCCCGAGCCAAGGCCGGCTGCGCCCGTGACTTCTGGCGCCGCGCCGCCGGCCGGGCCCATGTGCGCGGGGCCCGCCCGGGTCCGTACTGTCGCCCTGCGTACGCCCTGGCCTCCCTCCGGCCTCCAAGGAGCCGCCGCGACCCCAGGCCCGCGGGGTAGGTGAGTGCGGCCGCGCCCGCTGCTCCCTCCGCCCTGGGAGAGGAGGAACCCCTGGGCCGGCCCGCGACCTGTCAGTCAGCCCCGGGCGTCTCTGTTTACTCTTCTCCTGTCAGCTCGCACCCCCACCCGGTCGTTCATGTTCATTCATTCGTGGTTTCATTCGTTCATTCGTGCAGTCAGTCAGTCAGTCAGTTCGTCAGTTCTCTCCAGTCCCCAGCCAGTGCTTCTCCTTGTCTGTCAACACCCTCTCAGCTACACCCCCCATGCCTGTGGTGTCCCAGCTTCTCCACCTTCAGCCGTGGCCTCCTTGTCAGTCATCCTGCCCCCCGCCCCAGGAGTACACTTCCTACCTATCAAGGTGTGACAGACCCTGATAGGGAAGGGATGGTCAGTGTTTCCTCCTTTCTGTTTCCATGTTCATCCCTAGTGGACACCTTTGCACACCTTATCAGTGGCCTGTTAGTGACCCCTCTGCCTAACAGTGCTCCCCACTGCCCATCTCAGGCTGCTTCGTCCTCTATTCTAGCCCAGTCCTTGTTCCTCCGATGTCATCAGGCACCCACCCTTGCCTGGCCTTACCCACCAAGTGCTGCATCCCTTCCACTACCAGGCTCCCTCCTTTATGGAGGCTGCCCACCTGCTACCTGTGTGTGTCCTTGTGCAGCTGACCCATCACTCTTCAGGACAATTGCAGATTACTGTTATCTCCTGCCATTAGTCAGCAGCTCCTTTTCCACTTAGTTTCAGCCTGTCACTGCAGTTCTCTAGGTCATTATTATTCCCATCCAGCTTGTCCCACTGTCCTCCATTCTGTTGCACACATGCACCTCTGCCTGACTGCTCCTGACTTCTCAGCATCTCTTTCCCCATTCTTTTTTATTTATTTATTTTTTTAGTCTTTTTTGAGACGGGTCTCCCTTTAGTCCCAGCTGGCCTGGAGCTTGCTATTTAGACCAGGCTGGCCTTGAACTCAGAGATCTGCCTGCCTCTGCCTCCCAAGTGCTGGGATTAAAGGCATGTGCCACCACGCCCAGCTTCCCCATTCTTGGCACTCATCTGCTCACTTCTTGTCTTCTCTGTTCTGGTTCCTCCCCTCTGATGTCTCTAATTCTCCTGTTAAGTAAGCTCTTGACTGTCTATCAGAGGGGGGTCGAATGGGATGGGTGCAGGACAGAGCTTTCCAGGCTGAGGGGACACAAATGCAGAGGCCCTGAGATGGGAAAGGGCCAGATATGCAGGAACTAGGTAAGACTGGTATTTCTAGGTTAAGGGGGAGCCTGGTTTGGAAAATTGGTCTTCTAGTCAACCTTTACCTTGAAGATATTACTGAGTACCTGGTCTTTAGTTTTGAGATGGAGATTGAATTGAGGAGTGTCATGATTATATGAATTTTGGTACATGGATAGTAGGGGAGTGTTGAGGTTTAGTCAGATATTTTGGAGGTAGAGCTTTGGGAATTTATTAGGAGAGGGATATGTAACAACAGAAGGAAAACAGGAGGGAATGTAAGGGCTTAGCGTGATTTCTAGGCTTCCTGGTAGAAGATATGGTTGGAAAGTGGTCCAGATTAATGAAATGGAGATGTTGGATTGAGGGAGTGGTAGGCATGGGGCAGTTACTACATGTTAGAGAGGGAAAGCAAGGCTTTCTTTTGCCTGGAACTTGTGGGGGAGAAGTCCAGGCGTCATTAGGGAGAACATATCTTAGAGAAAAATCTGGAAACCAGAGGAGAGGTAAGACTGAATGTACAGTTGTGCACAGGGTGATACTACTTATAGCACACACAGCACACTGTATTGATCATTTATTATGTGCCATTGCACATAATTAAAAAAATGTGTTTTTTGGTCCAGAACTGCTTCTGCTTCCCAAGTGCTGGGATTAATGGTGTGCACCACCATGCTCAGCGATACATTTAATTCTTTTTTTAATATTTTATTTATTATTTTTATTTATTTTTGTTTTTGAAACAGGGTCTCCCTGTGGCTCTGGCTGTCCTGGAACTCACTATGTTGACCAGGCTGGCCTTGAAGTCACAGAGATCCAACTACCTCTGCCTTTGTTTTTATTTTATGTGTATGAATATGTTGCTTCCATGTAAGTGAACCTGTGTCACACAGTACCCACAGAGGTCAGAAGAGAGCATTGGATCCCCTAGAACTGGAGTTATGGATGGTTGTTAGCTGCCAGATAGGTGCTGAGAAGTGAACCCAGCACCTCTGCTGGTGCCCTTAACCAGTGAGCCATCTCTCTAGCCCCTCATATTTTTTTTACATTTAAATTTAAATTAAAAATTTTTTTGAGATAGGGTCTCAGTATGTAGCACTGACTGACCTGGAATTTGCTATGTAGATCAGCTGGCCTGAAACTCACAGAGATCTGCCTGCTTCTGTCTCCTGAGTGCTGCTACTGAGAGTGTGTGCCACCATACTGGGCAGTAGTTACTCTTTTTTGTTGTTGTTTATTTTGAGTCAAGGTCTCCCTGTAGCTCCAGCTGTCCTGGCACTCACTCTGTAGACCAGGCTGGCCTTGAACTCACAGAGATCCACCTACCTCTGTCTCCCAAGTGCGCCACCACATCCAGCTTTGGGCAGTAGTTACTCTTAACATTCCTATTGATATTCATATGAGGGCTAGAGAGATGACTCAGTGGATAAGAGCACTTTCTGTGAAAGCATGAAGACCTGAGTTCAAATCCCTAGCACTCACATAAAAGCTGGGCACGGGTGGGTGCAGGATAGAGGCTGATGGACCCTGGGAGCTTGCTGGCTACCTGGCCTTTCCCCAAACCAAACCAAAACCAACCAACCAAATAAAATCCAGTAGTACTTGGGAGGCAGAGGCAGTTGGATCTCTATGAGTTCAAGGCCAGCCTGGTGTACATAGTGAGTTCTAGGACAGCTGGAGCAACAGGGAGACCCTGTCTCAAAAAAGACCAACAAGCCAAAACAAAACAAAAACTAGTAGTGAGCATCTGGTTCAGTGAGAGATCCTCTCTCAAAATATAAAAGCATTTGCTGCTCTTCCAGAGGACCTGGATTCACTTCCCAGTACCTACAGGATGGCTTGCAAATGATAGAAGAGCCTGGCATGGTGGTGCACACCTTTAATCCCAGCACTCAGGAGGCAGAGGCAGGCCAGCTGGGACCAAAGGGAGACCCTGTCTCGAAAGGACCAAAAAAAAGAAAAAAAGTTAGAAGATACCTAATCTCCTTTGGCCTCTGCATGCATAGGCATCCGAAACCATCACTCACACACATACCATGCACACACATACACCACCCATAAAATACTTATGAGAACATTGAGGGACAAACAAGGTATCTGAGGTCAAAGTAAATAAACCAAAGAGCTCAGGCTCTTGTGGTGGTCATACTCCAGAGTCCTTGTCCTTCACTGTTGCCTTCCATGTGATTCATACAAATGGATGGTGACCTCTCAGGGTGTTCACCTGCCCTCTTCTTTCAAGGCAACTAATATTACTGTTTTGTGTCTTTCTAAATAGTTTGCTAACAGATAATCCTGTGCATAAATATGGGGGAGAGAAAGAGGTGTATATTGTATTTAAGTGAGGAGCATAGTTGGGGGGCAGCATATACCTATAATCCCAGCACTGGGGAAGCATAGGCAGGCATATCTCTGTGATTTTTTGAGGACAGTCTAGTTTACATAGTGAGTTAGTTCCAGGCCAGCTAGGGCTGCACAGTGAGACCTGGCTCAAAAAAAGAAAAAATAGGGCAGCTATCCTTCATGTCACCAAACAAGTTTCTTGTGTTCCCTTCTAATCATTGGCATTATTTTAATCTTCAAATAGTCATTGTTCTTATTTCTTTCACTATAGATTAATTTTCTAGGTCTCCAGACTTAATGTAATTAGAGTTATATAAAGCATATATTCCTTGCTGAGCATGGTGGTACACACCTAGAATCTAAGCACTCTGGAATCTGAGACAGGAGGATCGTGAATTTTATTTGAAGTCCTTTTCTGGCCTCCCTGGGCACCAGGAACATATGTCTTACACATACATGCATGTAGGCATTCACACATATACATAGCAAGATGGCCAACTGGGTAAAAGGCACTCGCTGTGTAAACCTGGCAAATTGAGATTTATTCCTGGATCCCACTGTGGAAGATGAGAACCAAGTCCTGAAGGTTGTCCACTGACCTTCACATTCACGCTATGGCATGCATGTGTCTGTACTCACACATATCACACACACACACACCGCACACATACACACACACACACACACACACACACACAGAAACACCTTGCATCTCCCAAAATGATGGGACTAAAGGCTTGCAACACTATTATGCCTGGCCCTAGTGGTACCGTCAATCCCTTTTTTTTTTTTTTTTTTTTTTTTTTGAGACAGGGTCTTCCTGTAGCCCCAGGCTGTCCTGGAACTCGCTATATAGACCAGGCTGGCCTTGAACTCACAGAGGTCCACCTGCCTCTGCCTCTCAAGTGCTGGGACTAAAGGCATGCGCCACCACCCCGGGCTAATCCATCTCTTTTTTAAAATGATCTTGTTGAGATACTGTTGACATAAAATAAATGGTCTGTATTTAAAATGTAAAATTTGGTACCTTCCTCTTTCTGCCATCTTGGTGCTGGTGGAGACCTGCTGGGAACAGAGCTAATAAAAGGCAAATATGTCTGGAAGGCTGTGGTACAAGGCCACTTTTGCTGGCTATAAGCTAGGTGTCTGGAATTGGAGGCGTTTATGCCCAAGATGAAACTGAATTCTACTTAGGCAAGAGATGTGCTTATGTATGTAAAGCAAAAAAACCCAACACAGTGACTCCTGGTGGCAAACCAAACAAAACCAGAGTGATCTGGGGAAAGGTAACCTGGGCCCATGGATACAGTGGCATGGTTTGTGCCAAATTCCGAAGCAACCTTCCTGCAAAGGCCATTGGACACAGAATCATGTGATGCTGTACCCCTCACGGATTTAAACGAATACAAAGTAAGTAAAGTGAATTTGTGCTCTTGTAAAAAAAATAATAAAATGTAAAATTTGATGATTTCTTGTGCACGTATGCACATAAAATTTGTCACCCTCAGTGAGGAGGGTGAAGATGTCTGCCATCCACAAAATTCTTTAATGTCCCTTTTCAGATCCTTTCCTCCTACCCTTTCCTTTCTCTCCATCCTCAAAAAATATCTTTCTCATAAATAAGTAAATAAATAATTCTAAAAAGAAAATCTCCTTTCTGTGTCATCTATCTTGTATTAAGTTGTGTGTAAGGTGTGAGATATAGGCACAAAGTTTTTGTACTACACAATTCTAGCATCATTTGCTGAAAAGTATTTTTTTTCTATTAAATTACATTGTAGTCTTTGTTATATGTTAAGTATGGCTAGGCTTATTCCTAGTCTTTCTGTTATGTTTCATTATCCATTTTTTGTTGTTGTTTTGTTTTGTTTTGTTTTTGAGACAGTGTCTACATTTAGTCCCGGCTGGCCTGGAGCTCACTCTGTAGACCAGGATGGCCTTGAACTCACAGAGATCCTCCGCCTGCCTCTGCCTCGAGTGCTGGGACTAAAGACGTGCGCCACCATGCCCTGCTCATCTATTTCCTATCCTACAACAATACTACTTTAAAATTTTTAATTTTTTTTTTTTTTTTTTGTCTTTCGAGACAGGTCTCCCTCTAGCCCCAGCTGGCCTGGAAATCACTCTGTAGACCAGGCTGGCCTTGAACTCACAAAGATCCTCCTGCCTCTGCTCTCCAAGTGCTAGGTAAAAGGCATGTACCACCATGCCCAGCCAATTTTTAATTTTTTTTTTTTATTTTTTTTTTTTTTTGTATGTGTGTAGTGTGTTTGTGTTGTGCAAGGTTCAGAGAGGGTGTTGGATTCCTTGGAACTGGAGTTAACAAGTGGTTGTGAGCTGCCTAACACTGAAGGGGTGGGGGTGGGGCGAGGAGCTTCGTATTGAAATTGGGTCCTCTGCTCTTTATGTCTTTAAGAACATTATTTATGTATGTATGTATTTATTTATTTATTGTGTTTGCATGTGTGAGCTTGTGCCCCCACAGCATGCATGTCGAGGTCAGGATTAGTGGCAAACACCCTGACCCGCTGAGCCATTTCACCTGCCTCTCCAGTGGTTTGTCTTGAAATCAGGTATTGTAAAACCTCCAGTTTTATTCTACAAAATTATCTCTCTTTTTTTCATTTGGTGTGTGTGTGTGTGTGTGTGTGTGTGTGTGTATGCACATACACATATGGCAGTCAGAGGACAATTTGAGGGAGTTAGTTCTCGTTCCACTGTGTGTGACTCAGTTACTCAACTCAGGTCATTAGGGTTGGTAGCAGGCAGGCACCCTACTCACTGAGCTGTCTTGTTTGCTATACAAAATTATCTTGCTAGTTTTAGAATAAGCTTCTCAATTTGTATGATAATTTTTGCTGAGAGTTTGGGGTTATATTGAATCTATAGATCAAATTCAGAATTGAATTATTAACATTGAGTCAGTCAGTCAGTCTTAAATAAATATAATTTTTTTTTTTTTTTGGTCTTTTTGAGACAGGGTCTCCCTGTAGCCCCAGCTGTCCTGGAACTCACTCTGTAGACCAGGCTGGCCTTGAACTCACAAAGATCCGCCTGCCTCTGGCTCCCAAGTGCTAGGATTAAAGGCGTGCGCCACCATGCCCGGCTAAATAAATATAATTTTATTTTTCAATTTATTTAGATTTTCTTTTTGGTCTTTTTGAGACAGGGTCTCCCTGTAGCCCCAGCTGGCCTGGCCTGGAACTCACTGTGTAGACCAGACTGGCCTTGAACTCACAGAGGTCCACTTGCCTGTGCCTCCTGAGTGCTAGGGTTAAAGGCATGCACCACCATACCTGGCTTAAGGCCTTTTTTTTTTTTTTTTCTGTAGAGAGTCTTCCTTTAGTCCCAGCTGGCCTGAAGCTCACTAAGTAGACCAGGGTACCCTTGAATTCACAGAGATCTGCCTGCCTCTGCCTCCTGAGTGCTGAGATTAAAGGTGTGCACCACCATGCCGGACCAAGGCTTGTTTTTATTTTGAGTGTATTGCCTGGATATATGTAAGTGTATCTGTTTCATGCAATGCCCACGGAGGTCAGAGGGCATCAGATCCCTGGAACTGGAGTTATGGACGCTTGTTAGCTGCCATGTGGGTGCTAGGAATTGAACTCTGGTCCTCTGGAAGAGCAGCCAGTGTTCTTAGTTGCAGAGCCATCTCTCCAGCCCCCTCATCAATATCTTGTAAGGTTTCATTGTAAAGATACTTTCTTTTTTTTTTTTAAACAGGATATTTCTCTAGGCCCAGCTGGCTCGGAGCTCAGTAGACCAGACTAACGTTGATCTAACAGAGATCTGCCTGCCTCTGCCTCCTGAGTGGTAGGATTAAAGTTGTGCCATCATGTCTGTCAAGATATATTTTTCATTTGAATTATTTTTAACTGTTTTGTCTTTTAATAGTATTGTAAATGTTTTTTTTTTTTTTTGGTCTTTTCGAGACAGGGTCTCCCTGTAGCCCCAGCTGTCCTGGAACTCACTCTGTAGACCAGGCTGGCCTTGAACTCACAAAGATACGCCTGCCTCTGCCTCCCAAGTGCTAGGATTAAAGGCGTGCGCCACCACGTATTGTAAATGTTTTTTAACATTATTTTCAGTTATTTGTTGATGTATAAAAATACATTTGGGGGGCTGGAGAGATGGCCTAGTGGTTAAGAGCGCCGACCGCTCTTACAGAGGACCCGGTTCGATCCCCAGCACCCACATGGCGGCCGAGAGCCATCTGAAACTCCAATTCCAGGAGAACTCCAGTTCCAGGGGAATCTGAGACCCTCTTCTGACCTCCGCGGCATTGCACTACACAGGTGCACAAACCTGCATGCAGACAGTACATTGATACACATACCGAAATAAATAAAATTAAAAAAATTAAAAAAAAATACATTTGGGGGGCTGGAGAGATGGCCTAGCGGTTAAGAACACTGACTGCTCTTGCAGAGGACCCGGGTTCGATCCCCAGCACCCACATGGCGGCTGAGAACTGTCTTTGACTTCAGTTCCAGGGGAATCCAACGCCCTCTTCTGACCTCTGCGGCATTGCATGACACGGGTACACAGACCTACATGCAGACAGTACATTCATACACATAAAAAATAATAAATAAAATAAAGTAAATACATTTGGAGCCTAGGCGTGATGCACTCAGGAGACCCTATCTCAAAAAGAGAAAAAAAATGATTTGTGTATAATGATGACATTCTGCAGTACTGTGTTCTCTTAGTGTATTTGTGTGTATTCCTTTGGATTTTCTACTCACATGATTGATTATATTAGCAAATAAAGATGGTTTTACTTTCCCTTTTATTTTCTCAGTTGTTAGGCCTTTTATTTCATTTTCCTATTGCATTAACTAAATCTCCAAAATACTGCTAAATAGAAGTTTGATAATGGGTCTTTGGTGATTGAGAAAGTTTGCCTTTATTTCTATTTTTTTTTTTTTTTTGAGACAGGGTCTTACTATGTAGCACTGGTTGGCCCAGACCTCATTATGTATACCAGGCTATCCCTGAACTCTCGGAGATCTACCTGCCTTTGCCTCTCAAGTGCTGGGATTAAAGATGAGTGCCACCAGGCCTGGGAAATTTTTATTTATTATTGTGCATGTTTGGTGTGTGAGCATGAGAAGGTGCATGCCATGGCATACATGTGGATGTCAAAGGGCAGCTTTGTGAAGTGGGTTCTCTCCTACCCTTTTATGTATTCTGGGAATTTGAGGTTGACAGGCTTATGGGACAAGTGCTTTATCTGCTAAGCTGCCTCACTGGCCTCCTGGAATGTTTTTGTTTGTTTTTTTTCTCTTTTCTTCTTCTGGAATGTTTTGATAATGAAAGAGTATTAGATTTTGTCAATTTTCCTTTGTATCAATGGAGATGGTTGATTTCCACTGATATGTGGTATTTGTATTAATTGATTTTTCTTTCTTTCTTTCTTTTATTTATTTATTTATTTTTTAATATATATTTTGTACAAGATTATCAAATCTAGACCCGTGTTCCCCACCCTATGCCCCCATCCCACCAGAGCTCATGTATTCTGCCAAACATGCTTATCATCTCTTTCTCAATATTCTCCATGCAGAAGTTGACTGTTTTGAGCAGTTCACTGTTTCAGTCAGTTCTTTGATGCAGTCCTTTCTGTTGTTGTTGTTTCCAATATGCATCACTCCCAACTGCTTTGGACAAAAGCTCCAGGGGCCGTGCACAAGAAATACTTACAACTAGGTAATTGGCACTAGCATCCACAGATGAGGGATACCATTCGTCATTTTTCTGGGACTGTGTTACTTCACTCAACATGATGTCCTCTAGCTTTAATTAATTTTTCAAATGTTTGAAATAACTATTTTAAAGTCCTAGAGGGACTTGGTTTGGAGGGTTCATTCCTCAATGTAATCAAAGCCATATACAGGAAACACAAAGCCAGCATCATCCTAAATGGAGAAGAGACAGAAGCATTCCCCTTAAAGGTAGGAACTCTACAAGGTTGCCCCCTGTCACCACTCCTCTTTAATATAGTGCTTGAAACACTTGCTAGGGTAATATGGCAAGAAAAGGAAATTAAAGGAGTACTAATTGGAAAAGAGGAAGTCAAGCTATCCCTTTTTTGCTGAGGATATGATTGTTTATCTAAGGGTTGCTAAAAACTCCACTAGACTTCTAGAAATGATTAAGAGTTTCAGTAAAGTGGCAGGATGCAAAATTAACCTAGAAAAATCAGTAGCCTTTCTTTACACCAACACCAAGCAACTGAAGAAGGAATACAAGGAGACTTTCCCACTCACAATAGCCTCAAAAACAAAAGATACCTAGGAACAAACCTAACCAAAGACACCAAAGATCTCTACAAAATAAACCTTTAAACCCCTGAAGAAGGAAATTGAAGATGACATCAGAAGATGGAAAAACCTCCCATGCTCATGGATTGGGAAAATTAATATAGTAAAAATGTCCATTCTACCCAAACTAATATACAGATTTAATGCAATCCCAATTAAAAACAGTCCTTAATTTCATATGGAAAAACAAAAGACCCTGAATAGCCAAAGCAGCCTTGAGTGAAAAGAGCAATACAGGGGAGATCTCTATACTAGACTTCAAACTATACTACAGAGCTATAGTCATAAAAACAGCTTGGTACTGGCACAAAAACAGACATGTGGTACATCTACACAATGAAACAAAACTGAAGATCCAAACTTGAGCACATACAATTTTAGCCACCTCATATTTGACAAGGGGGTCAAGAAGACACAATGGAGAAACAGCATCTTCAGCAAGTGGTGTTGGAAAAACTGGATCACCACTTGGAGAAGAATAAAGTTAAACCCCTACCTCTTTCCCTGTACAAAAGTCAACTCCAAATGGATCAGAGACCTCAACATGAAACCCAAAACTCTGAAGGTGATAGAAGAAAAAGTTGGCAGCAGCCTACAAGACATAGGTGTAGGAAAAGACTTCCTAAGTCAGACAGCAGCTGCGCAGGAAATAAGATCAACAATTGACAAATGGGACCTCATTAAACTCAAAAGCTCCTGTACGTCAAAAGAAACAATCAAGGAAGTGAAGAAAAATCACACAGAGTGGGAGGAAACCTTCACTGCAGATACATCTGACAAAGCATTGATTTCCAGAGTATATAAACTACTCAAAAAAAACAAAGAAGAAAGAAAACAAATGACTCACTCAAAAGATGGAGCAAAGAGCTGAACAGAGACTTCACAAGTGAGGAATAAGAGACTGAGAAACATCTTAAAAAATGCTCAACCTCACTAATAATTAAGGAAATACAAATTAAAACCACGTTAAGGGGCTGGAGCGATGGCCTAGCGGTTGAGAGCGCCGACCGCTCTTGCAGAGGACCCGGGTTCGATCCCCAGCACCCACATGGCGGCCGAGAGCCGTCTGAAACTCCAATTCCAGGAGAACTCCAGTTCCAGGGGAGTCCGACGCCCTCTTCTGACCTCCGCGGCATTGCACGACACGGGTGCACAGACTTGCATTCAGACAATACATTCATACACATATGGAAATAAAAAAAAAAAAATTAAAAAAAACCACTTTAAGATATCTCACTCCAATAAGACTGGTTAGGATCAAGAAAACAAATGATACCAAGTGCTGGAGTGGTTGTGGGAAAAGGGGAACACTCATCCACTGCTGGTAGGAATGTAAACTTGTACAGCCACTATGGAAAGCAATGTGGAGAACCCTTGGAAGACTCAAAATGAGCTTACCACCTGACCCAGTCATACCACTCCTGGGTATATATCCACAAGACTTATCTTACCCCAGAGATACATGCACAGCCATGTTTATTGCAGCTCTGTTCACAATAGCAAAAAGCTGGAACCAACCCAAGTGCCCTTCAACTGACGAGTGGATAGAGAAAATGTGGTACATCTACACAGTGGAGTTCTATGCAGCAGTAAGGAAAGATGACAGCATGAGCTTTGCAGGAAAATGGCTGGAGCTAGAGGACATCATGCTGAGTGAAGTAACACAGTCCCAGAAAAACAAACAACGAATGGTATCCCTCATCTGTGGATGCTAGTGCCAATTACCTAGTTGTAAGTATTTCTTGTGCAGGGCTCCTTGAGCTTTTGTCCAAGTAGTTGGGAGTGATGCATATTGGAAAGAACAACAACAACAACAGAAAATACTGCGTCAGAGAACCGACTGAAACGGTGAACT
The DNA here is from genome assembly GCA_009823505.1 of Rhizomys pruinosus. Classification (NCBI taxonomy): domain Eukaryota; kingdom Metazoa; phylum Chordata; class Mammalia; order Rodentia; family Spalacidae; genus Rhizomys; species Rhizomys pruinosus. Next base: position 8,177,577 of record VZQC01007142.1, on the reverse strand, counting down.
TCTGCTTGAAACAGTCAACTTTTTTTTTCTTTTTGGTCTTTTCGAGACAGGGTCTCCCTGTAGCCCCAGCTGTACTGGACCTCACTCTGCAGACCAGGCTGGCCTTGAACTCACAAAGATCCTCCTGCCTCTGCCTCCCAAGTGCTAGGTTTAAAGGCATGCCAACCACCACACCCGGCATTGAAACAGTTAACTTCTACATAGAAATTTTGAGAAAGCTGAGAAAAAGATGAAGCATGTTTGGCAGGATGAGCTCCGTGGTGGGGTGGGGGGTGGGAGGGGACACAGGTCTAGATTTGATAAAAAAAAAAAAAAAAATATATATATAATATATTATATTAATTAATAAACTAAAATAATATAAAAAAAAAAGAAAAAAAAAAAAAAAGAAAGAAGTTGCATTTGTCAGCATGTTTTGTTACAAGCAATAGGAATGAAAGTAAGACACTATGCATCTTTCTCAAATGTCCCATGGGACCACTATGCAAACACAGGAGATAGAAGATAAATGTTCAAAGCTTTTGCCAACAAAGGAAGCAAATACCTTATGGAGCTTCTCAGTCCAGAGTCTAAATCTTTCTCTCTTTTTTTTTTTTTTTTTTTTTTTTTTTTTTTTTTTTGTCTTTTTGAGACAGGGTCCTCCCTGTAGCTCTGATGTCCTGGATCACTCTGTTGTAGTCCAGGCTGGCCTTGAACTCACAGAGATCTGTCTCCCTCTGCCTCCCAAGTGCTAGGATTAAAGGCGTGCACCACGGCCCGGCTTTTTTTTTTTGGTCTAAGAGTCTCAAATCTTTATATTTAAGAGCTATTCAAGTCTCTCTAGCTCTAGTACAAAAAAAAAAAAAAAAAAAAAAAAGAAAAAATAACTATCTTGGCTGGGCGTGTTTGCACACTACTGGGCTCAAGTGACCAAGGGTCTTTCTTCCTTAGCCTCCCAAGTGCTGGGACCATACTCCTGAACTTTTCAACCTGACACAAAGAGGGAAGAGAGATCCAGATTGAGTAGAGGGTGATAGAGTAGCTTCTAGGCTGAAGGAGGGTGTGGTGTCGAAGAAGGCAGGATAGTATTATGTCACAGAGGAAGGGTTGATTAACTGTGTCAGGCCACTGAGATGCTGAAATGAGTACTGAGAAGCAGTCTGGCATTATCAGTCACTGACTTCTTTGACAGAAAAAAAGTTTGATGGAATGGGGTTGCTAGACAGTTCCTTTAGGGAATGTTGCTATGACCAGGGATTGGAGAGCTGTTTGTGAGGCTGAGAGGACACATATATGCACACATGAATGTGGACTAAAGAGGGGACAGGCTGCCAGGAGAAGCACTGTTGGAAAGACTTTTGTGTGGGGGCGTGGTGAGTACAGCGGTGGGCTGAGTCTCTGATGAGAGTAGGTTCTTTTTCTTTTTTTTCTCTCCTCTCTCTTCTGGTATGTGTATGATGTTACTGTCTGCATGCAAGTTCTGTGCACCAATGTCGTGCAGTGCCGCGGAGGTCAGAAGTGGGTTTTGGATTCCCCTGGAGCTGTTGTTTTCCTGGAATTGGAGTTCTGGAGTTGGAGTTTCAGAGGGCTCTCGGCCGCCTGTGGGTGCTGCGGGGATCGAACCCGTGGTCCTCTGTAAGAGCGGTCGGCGCTCTTAACCGCTAGGCATCTCTCCAGCCCAAGAGAGGAGCAGATTCTTTATGTGTGCAGCGAGGAAGGCAGGGAATGTGGTTTGATGGTTTGGAGTGGAGGATAACACCGAGACCCTTTGCTTTTTTTTTTTTTTACAGGTGTGCGTCCGCACACTTCTTTTAAAAAAATTTTATTTTGTATGTGTATGAATGTACTGTCTGCATGTCAGGTTGTGCTCGAACTCCCGTTTCATGCAATGCCGTGGAAGTCAGAATAGGGTGTCGGATTCCCCTTGGAAACTGGAGTCTCCTGGAATTGGAGTTTACACACAGTTCTTAGCCCGCCAGGGGTGCTGGGGATTGAAACCCTGTCCTTTGCAAGAGCAGATCAGTGCGTCTTTTTTTTTTTTTGGTCTTTTCAAGACAGGGTCTCCCTGTAGCCCCAGCTGTCCTGGAACTCGCTCTGTAGACCAAGCTGGCCTTGAACTCACAAAGATCTGCCTGCCTCTGCCTCCCAAGTGCTAGGATTAAAGGCGTGCGCCACCACGCCCGGCTGCAGTTGGCGCTCTTAACCGCTAGGCCATCTCTCCAGCCCCAAGAGACCTTTTGCTTTTTTTCTTGGTGTAAGGATATTGGAAAGTTGAGGAAAGAGGGAATGGTTAAGGTGGCTGTTGCATGACAACTTTTACTGTATAGCAGCATACCCCAATGAGTAGTGGCTCATGACAAGAATCTTTTTTTGGTCATGAGTCTAGGTTGTCAGTGTGAGCTGGGCATTCTTTCCTCCCCTGTTGTCACCTTGGTTTACTCAGGACTGGGCCTCAGCTGGATGTTTAGGCCTCGCTTCAGGGTTTCGCCATTCTTTGGGAGAGTCCTGAGTAGCCAGAGCAGCAGCATCGAGGCCTCTCAGAACTTGCATATGTCTTGTCATCATTTTTCGTTGTGTCAGCTGAGAGTGAAGGATTAAAAAGTTTTGTTTAGGGGTTGGAGAGATGGCTCAGGGTACTGCTCTTGCAGAGGACCCGGGTTCGATTCCCAGCACCATCTTAGGCTGCTGTCTTATGTGTATTGCTTGCATGTGTGTAAGTGCATCTGTGTTGTGCAGTGGCCTCGGATGTCAGAAGATATCAGCCTGGAACTGTAGTTATGGATGGTTTTTAGCTTCCATGTGGGTGCTGGGAATTGAACCCACATTCCTCTGCAAGAACAGCCTATGCTCTGCCTGTGCTCTTAACCGCTGAGCCATCTCACCAGCTCTTGTTTGTGTTTGTTTGTTTGTTTGTTTGTTTGTTTTTAATCAAGTTTCACTGTGTAGCCCATGCTGAGCTCAGAATTACTTTGTAGTTCAGGCAGGCCTCAAATCTGTGGCATTCTTGCTTCGATCTCTCCCACATGCTTCAATTACAGGTATGGCACCACTTCTGTCTTAGACTTCACCTTTTGTGGCAAGAAGCTGTGTGTTTAAGTTTGTCACAGTTATCTTAAGAGATGGAAACCAGCTTCCTAGAGGGAGAATAGGAATACTAGAGTATATTTAATATTTGCTTGTTGGGGCTGGAGAGATGGTTCATTGGTTAAGATCACTGGATGCTCTTGCAGAGGAACAGGGTTTGATTCTCAGCACCCACATGGTGCCTAACAACCATCTGTAACTCTAGTTCCAGGGGAATTTGACACCCTCTTCTGACCTCTTTGAAGATATATGCAAGAACACACACATGCAGGCAATGTACTCAAACACAGAAAATAAAAATAATAACATTTGAAAAACATTTACTTGAGGCATATGGTTATTAATTTTGAATGACTGGGCTCAGGTTGGGTTTCCTCATGGAGGCTTTCTCTGACCAGTTTTCCCTCAGCCTCCTCCATGACTAAAGACAGTTACAAACATATATTGAGTTCTTACTGTTTGCCATGCATGTGTTGGGTGCTTTATATAGGTTATACTTTTATTTTGGTCAGGTTTTGTTTATTTTTGCTTTTTCAGACAAGATTTCACCCTGAACCTAGGCTGGCCTATAACTAACTGTATAGTTCAGAATTTATGACAATCCTCATAGTCTCCTGAATGCTGGGATTTCAGGTGTGAGTCAGCACACCTGTATTCAGATTATCCTGTTTAAAAGTCCCACTGCCCTGTGAGGTATATACTGTCATCTAAATCCTGCATTAAAGGACACAAACAGGATTGAGGATTTGAAGAACTCAGTGATGGCTAATGGCACATCCATGTTTTTCAGTAGGATAACCAGATTCTAGTCCAGTTAATAAAAGAAAAAGAGCCGGGCGTGGTGGCGCACACCTTTAATCCTAGCACTCAGGAGGCAGAGGCAGGCAGATCTTTGTGAGTTCAAGGCCAGCCTGGTCTACAGAGCGAGTTCCAGGACAGCTGAGACCCTGTCTCGAAAAGACCAAAAAAAAAAAAAATAATAATAATAAAAATAAAATAAAAATTAATTAAAAATTAAATACATTCCTTCTCTTTCCAACAGAAATCCAGAAATAAATAAAATGCCCAAATCAAAAATACATCACACAGGAGGTCATTTTTTTTCAAAGCCAACTTCTAGTCCAGTTAATAAAGAAAAGGCCGGGCGTGGTGGCGCACACCTTTAATCCTAGCCTAGAGCAGAGGCAGGCAGATCTTTGTGAGTTCAGGCCAGCCTGGTCTACAGAGCGAGTTCCAGGACAGCTGGGCTAAGGGAGACCCTGTCTCGAAAGACAAAAACNTTTTTTGCTCTTTTGGAGACAGGGGTCTCCCTGTAGCCCAGCTGTCCTGGAACTTGCTCTGTAGACCAGGCTGGCCTTGAACTCACAAAGATCTGCCTGCCTCTGCCTCCCAAGTGCTAGGATTAAAGGCGTGCCCACCACGCCCGGCAAAAATACATCTTTTTAATCATTTAAATAAACTTGTTTTTGCTGAAACCAGAGAAAGTTTACTAAATAAATTCCGAAGCATCAATTGTTTCTAAGCATAATCTTCACCAGAAAGCAAGTAGTCACACGATGGGTAATTTGTTCAGTCACCAGCTGACATGTATGCATTAGTTCTCTGGATGATTAACAGCAGTTCATTTGGGGGAGGGGTCATTAGTATACTGCCCAAGATGCTTTTTAACTTGTAATCCTGTTTCCTCAGTCTCTTAAAAAAAAAAAAAAAAAAAAAAAAAAAAAAAGGAGTTACCAAAGGAAGTGCTAAGATGGTGACCTTGAGCTAATTGTGTAATTATCACAGCTCTACTTTTGGTCTGTGTCCTATAGAGCTGCCTGTGACTATCACTTCTCTTAATTGTGGCTTGTACATGTGAGTATGGTGTCCATGGAGGCCAGAGGTGTAGGATTCCTCTGGAGCTGGAGTTACAGGTGGTGATGAGCTGCCTCTAGTGGGTGCTGGGAATGAACTTGGGTCCTCTGCAAGAGCAGTATGTATACTTAGTGACTGAGAGATCTGTCCCATTCCTTCCATATTTTTTTCTTAAACTGCGTTTCTTGGCCTTTCTTCTGGGGGCATATTTCAAAGTTAAGGCTGGCTGTCTGCAGGGAGAAGCAGCTGTCAACAGCTGTTACTCACTGACCTGCTGACCTCTCTGAGTTGCTGCTCTTCTGGATGGGTCCTACTGGGATCTAGCGGGGAGGACTCTGACTTCACAGCACTCACCACTGACATTGTTCTGGGATCCAGTCTCTGCTGTTAACACAACAGTCTGATTCTATTTATTTATTTATTCATTCATTTATTTATTTCTTTATTTAGAGACAGGGTCTTCCTATAGCCCCAGCTGGCCTGGAACTCACTTTGTAAACCAGGCTGGCCTTAAACTCACAGAGCTCCACCTGCCTCTGCCTCCCAAGTGCTGGGATTAAAGGCAGGTACCAACATGCCCAGCTCAGAGTCTCATCATTTTATTTCTTTATTTAAATTAAATTTAAATTTACTATTACTGTTACACACACACACACACACACACACACACACACACACATTGAGATAGAGTCTCATACTATATATAGCCCAGGCTGTCGTAGAACTCACAGTATAGTCCAGGCTGGCCTTAAACCTGTGGTAATTCTCCTGCCTCAGACTCCTGAGTTCTGGTATTATAGAAGTATGCTACCCTACCTGATTGAAATGATTCTTCTTTTTTTTTCTTTAAAAATTTTTTTTATTTTTTTTTTTATGTGTATGAATGTGCTGTCTGCATGTAGATTTGTGCACCCATGTCGTGCAATGCTGTGGAGATTAGAAGAGGCTGTTGGATTCCCCTGGAACTGGAGTTAAAGACGGTTCTCAGCTGCCATGTGGGTGCTGGAGATCGAACCTGGGTCCTCTGTAAGAGCAGTCGGTGCTCTTAACTGCCAGGCCATCTCTCCAGCCCCTTAAAATTTTTGAATTAAATTTTCGTGATACCCTACATCTGTGCCTCCTTTACTACAACACCTAATTTCATGTACTCTGTTAGGTATATACTAAGACCTATAAAGTAAAATTTGTGTCTGCAGATGTCCTTCAGTATGACTCCATCCACTGGAGCCTTAAAAGGAGACTTATCAGCTGGGCGTGGTGGCACACATCTGTAATCCCAGCACTTGGGAGGCAGAGGCAGGCAGATCTCTGTGAGTTCAAGGCCAGTGTGGTCTACATAGTGAGTTCCAGGACAGCTGGGGCTACAGGGAGACCCTATCTCAAAAAAACAAAAAATAGACAAAAAAAGATTCAATAAGCAACAGATTTTCAGCTTAAAAAATTTTACTTATCAGCTGGGCGTGGTGGCACACATCTGTAATCCCAGCACTTGGGAGGCAGAGGCAGGCAGATCTCTGTGAGTTCAAGGCCAGTGTGGTCTACATAGTGAGTTCCAGGACAGCTGGGGCTACAGGGAGACCCTATCTCAAAAAAACAAAAAATAGACAAAAAAAGATTCAATAAGCAACAGATTTTCAGCTTAAAAAATTTTACTTATCAGCTGGGCGTGGTGGCACACATCTGTAATCCCAGCACTTGGGAGGCAGAGGCAGGCAGATCTCTGTGAGTTCAAGGCCAGTGTGGTCTACATAGTGAGTTCCAGGACAGCTGGGGCTACAGGGAGACCCTATCTCAAAAAAACAAAAAATAGACAAAAAAAGATTCAATAAGCAACAGATTTTCAGCTTAAAAAATTTTACTTATCAGCTGGGCGTGGTGGCACACATCTGTAATCCCAGCACTTGGGAGGCAGAGGCAGGCAGATCTCTGTGAGTTCAAGGCCAGTGTGGTCTACATAGTGAGTTCCAGGACAGCTGGGGCTACAGGGAGACCCTATCTCAAAAAAACAAAAAATAGACAAAAAAAGATTCAATAAGCAACAGATTTTCAGCTTAAAAAATTTTACTTATCAGCTGGGCGTGGTGGCACACATCTGTAATCCCAGCACTTGGGAGGCAGAGGCAGGCAGATCTCTGTGAGTTCAAGGCCAGTGTGGTCTACATAGTGAGTTCCAGGACAGCTGGGGCTACAGGGAGACCCTATCTCAAAAAAACAAAAAATAGACAAAAAAAGATTCAATAAGCAACAGATTTTCAGCTTAAAAAATTTTACTTATCAGCTGGGCGTGGTGGCACACATCTGTAATCCCAGCACTTGGGAGGCAGAGGCAGGCAGATCTCTGTGAGTTCAAGGCCAGTGTGGTCTACATAGTGAGTTCCAGGACAGCTGGGGCTACAGGGAGACCCTATCTCAAAAAAACAAAAAATAGACAAAAAAAGATTCAATAAGCAACAGATTTTCAGCTTAAAAAATTTTACTTATCAGCTGGGCGTGGTGGCACACATCTGTAATCCCAGCACTTGGGAGGCAGAGGCAGGCAGATCTCTGTGAGTTCAAGGCCAGTGTGGTCTACATAGTGAGTTCCAGGACAGCTGGGGCTACAGGGAGACCCTATCTCAAAAAAACAAAAAATAGACAAAAAAAGATTCAATAAGCAACAGATTTTCAGCTTAAAAAATTTTACTTATCAGCTGGGCGTGGTGGCACACATCTGTAATCCCAGCACTTGGGAGGCAGAGGCAGGCAGATCTCTGTGAGTTCAAGGCCAGTGTGGTCTACATAGTGAGTTCCAGGACAGCTGGGGCTACAGGGAGACCCTATCTCAAAAAAACAAAAAATAGACAAAAAAAGATTCAATAAGCAACAGATTTTCAGCTTAAAAAATTTTACTTATCAGCTGGGCGTGGTGGCACACATCTGTAATCCCAGCACTTGGGAGGCAGAGGCAGGCAGATCTCTGTGAGTTCAAGGCCAGTGTGGTCTACATAGTGAGTTCCAGGACAGCTGGGGCTACAGGGAGACCCTATCTCAAAAAAACAAAAAATAGACAAAAAAAGATTCAATAAGCAACAGATTTTCAGCTTAAAAAATTTTACTTATCAGCTGGGCGTGGTGGCACACATCTGTAATCCCAGCACTTGGGAGGCAGAGGCAGGCAGATCTCTGTGAGTTCAAGGCCAGTGTGGTCTACATAGTGAGTTCCAGGACAGCTGGGGCTACAGGGAGACCCTATCTCAAAAAAACAAAAAATAGACAAAAAAAGATTCAATAAGCAACAGATTTTCAGCTTAAAAAATTTTACTTATCAGCTGGGCGTGGTGGCACACATCTGTAATCCCAGCACTTGGGAGGCAGAGGCAGGCAGATCTCTGTGAGTTCAAGGCCAGTGTGGTCTACATAGTGAGTTCCAGGACAGCTGGGGCTACAGGGAGACCCTATCTCAAAAAAACAAAAAATAGACAAAAAAAGATTCAATAAGCAACAGATTTTCAGCTTAAAAAATTTTACTTATCAGCTGGGCGTGGTGGCACACATCTGTAATCCCAGCACTTGGGAGGCAGAGGCAGGCAGATCTCTGTGAGTTCAAGGCCAGTGTGGTCTACATAGTGAGTTCCAGGACAGCTGGGGCTACAGGGAGACCCTATCTCAAAAAAACAAAAAATAGACAAAAAAAGATTCAATAAGCAACAGATTTTCAGCTTAAAAAATTTTACTTATCAGCTGGGCGTGGTGGCACACATCTGTAATCCCAGCACTTGGGAGGCAGAGGCAGGCAGATCTCTGTGAGTTCAAGGCCAGTGTGGTCTACATAGTGAGTTCCAGGACAGCTGGGGCTACAGGGAGACCCTATCTCAAAAAAACAAAAAATAGACAAAAAAAGATTCAATAAGCAACAGATTTTCAGCTTAAAAAATTTTACTTATCAGCTGGGCGTGGTGGCACACATCTGTAATCCCAGCACTTGGGAGGCAGAGGCAGGCAGATCTCTGTGAGTTCAAGGCCAGTGTGGTCTACATAGTGAGTTCCAGGACAGCTGGGGCTACAGGGAGACCCTATCTCAAAAAAACAAAAAATAGACAAAAAAAGATTCAATAAGCAACAGATTTTCAGCTTAAAAAATTTTACTTATCAGCTGGGCGTGGTGGCACACATCTGTAATCCCAGCACTTGGGAGGCAGAGGCAGGCAGATCTCTGTGAGTTCAAGGCCAGTGTGGTCTACATAGTGAGTTCCAGGACAGCTGGGGCTACAGGGAGACCCTATCTCAAAAAAACAAAAAATAGACAAAAAAAGATTCAATAAGCAACAGATTTTCAGCTTAAAAAATTTTACTTATCAGCTGGGCGTGGTGGCACACATCTGTAATCCCAGCACTTGGGAGGCAGAGGCAGGCAGATCTCTGTGAGTTCAAGGCCAGTGTGGTCTACATAGTGAGTTCCAGGACAGCTGGGGCTACAGGGAGACCCTATCTCAAAAAAACAAAAAATAGACAAAAAAAGATTCAATAAGCAACAGATTTTCAGCTTAAAAAATTTTACTTATCAGCTGGGCGTGGTGGCACACATCTGTAATCCCAGCACTTGGGAGGCAGAGGCAGGCAGATCTCTGTGAGTTCAAGGCCAGTGTGGTCTACATAGTGAGTTCCAGGACAGCTGGGGCTACAGGGAGACCCTATCTCAAAAAAACAAAAAATAGACAAAAAAAGATTCAATAAGCAACAGATTTTCAGCTTAAAAAATTTTACTTATCAGCTGGGCGTGGTGGCACACATCTGTAATCCCAGCACTTGGGAGGCAGAGGCAGGCAGATCTCTGTGAGTTCAAGGCCAGTGTGGTCTACATAGTGAGTTCCAGGACAGCTGGGGCTACAGGGAGACCATGTCTCAAAAGACCAAAAAAAAAAAAAAAAACTTGCTCTCTTCATCGGGGCATTGATTTTCAATAGTTCCTCTGGTAGGGTTGGGGTTTCTTACTTTTTTTCTACATCTATGCTGGGAGGATTATTACTTACTTTTTTTTTTTGTCTTTTTGAGATAGGGTCTCCCTGTAGCTCTTGCTGTCCTGAAACTTACAACATAGACCAGGCTGGCCTTGAACTCACAGAGAACCACCTGCCTCTGACGCCTGAGTGCTGGGATTAAAGGTGTGTGCCACGACGTGCAGTGAAACTCTACTCATTATATAGCTTTGATGATATTATTATTATTATTGGACTTTTTGAGACAGGGTCTCTGTGTAGCCCCAGCTGCCCTGAAACTCACTATGTAAACCAGGCTGGCCTTGAATTCACAGAGACACACACCTGTCTCTGCCTTCCGAATGCTGGGATTACAGGCATGTGGGCTGGGCTCATAGCTTTTTTTTTTTTNTTGAGACAGGGTCTCCCTGTAGCCCTAGTTGGCCTGGAACTCACTCTGTAGACCAGACTGGCCTTGAGCTCACAGAGATCCACCTGCCTCTGCCTCCCAAGTGCTAGGATTAAAGGCGTGTGCTACCACGCCCGGCTTCATATAGCTTTTTACTCGCCCCCTACCTGCAGCCCCTGGCAACTGCTGTTGAACTTTCTGTCTTTGAAACTGACATATAAGTGGAATTGTATAATCCCAGTTCTCTGGAGGCAGAGGCAGACAGATCTCTATGAGTTCAGGGTCATAGCAAGTTCCAAGCCAGCTGGAGCTACAGAGAGACCCTGTCTCAAAAGACAAAAAGAAACAAAGTAAGTGGAATTGTATGGTATTTGTCTTTTGTGACTGATTGGTTCAATTAATATAATATTTTCAGAGTTTGTCCATATTGAAATGTACATTAGATTTCCTTTTTTTTTTTTAAGTCTATTTTGAGACAGGGTCTCCCTATAGCCCCAGCTATCCTGGAACTCACTCTGTAGACCAGGCTGGCCTTGAACTCACAAAGATCCACCTGCCTCTGCCTCCCAAGTGCTAGGATAGATTTCCTTTTTAAAAAGTTTTTAATTGAATGTTTGTGATATAATTTGATGGCATTCCTCTCTATCTGAATCTCCCTTTGTGTGTGTGTGTGTGTGTGTGTGTGTGTGTGTGTATTGGAAATTTAGAATTATCAATGTAGTTATTGGGACTGATTCTTTCCTCCTCTGAGGAGTGCTCTCTCTACTTTTTCATATATATACATCTATATAAAATATTAAGGCCTGTAGAGTCTAATTTGTATCCCTAAATGTCCTTCGTTGTAGATCCATCCACAGAGCCGAGTTAGCCCTCCATCCTTGAAAGAGACTGTCTCTTCCCCTCTCAGCAGCCATTGGTATACTCATACACATAAAAATGATAAAAGGGGCCTGGTGTGGTGGCACACACCTTTAATCCTAGCACTTGGGAGGCAAAGGCAGGCAGATCTTTGTGAGTTCAAAGCCAGCCTGGTCTACAGAGTGAGTTCCAGGACAGCTGGGGCTACAGGGAGACCCTGTCTCGAAAAGACCAAAAAATAAATAAATAAATAAATAAAAAATGATAAAAGGGCCAGGTGTGGTGGTGGTACACACCTTTGATCCCAGCTCTCAGGAGGCAGAGGCAGCTGGATCTCTGTGAGTTCAAAGGTCAGCCTTTTCTAAATAGAGAATTCCAGGCACTTTTAGAGACTATCTTCAACCACAACTAGAATTTGCATAGTATAACCTTGAAACCAAATTCAAAAGTGACTTAAATGGGGGTGGGAGGCTTCCAGCTGACAGGGAAGAGTCCCTCTCTGATGCCTTCTAAAGTTTCTAGTGCACATCTTTTGGAAGTAATGAAATCCTTAGCATCAGCTGGAATAGCAGATGTACCACCTTCTCCATGCTCACCTGCATACCCAGTAAGAAAGTGAATTATTTTTGGAGCTGGAGAGATGGCCTAGCAGTTAAGAGCGCCGACTGCTCTTGCAGAGGACCCGGGTTCGATCCCCGTGCTGGGGGATCTGAGAACCGTCTGCAACTCCAATTCCAGGAGAACTCCAGTTCCAGGGGAACCCGACACCCTCTTCTGACCTCCACAGCATTGCATGACACGGGTGCACAGACCTGCATGCAGACAGTACATTCATATACATAGAGAAAAATAAAAAAAGAAAATGAATTATTTTTTTTCATAAATTTTATTTATTTCTGTATGTGTATGAATGTACTATCTGCATGCAAGTCTGTGCACCCGTGTCGTGCAACACCACAGAGGTCAGAAGAGGGTGTCGGATTCCCCTGGAACTGGAGTTCCCCTGGAACTGGAGTTCTCCTGGAATTGGAGTTTCAGACGGTTCTCGGCCGCCATGTGGGTGCTGGGGATCGAACCCGGGTCCTCTGTAAGAGCGGTCGGCACTCTTAACCGCTAGGCCATCTCTCCAGTCCCCAGAAAATGAATTATTTTTAAATTAGACATAAATTAGACAAGTGTGACTTTGTCTACAGTGCACATACATTCTAGTCAATGGTTAGTTGGATCACTTCTGTCTATAATCTTGTATTTTAGAAATTAATCTTTGGCATTGGAAATTTAGAATTAACCAATGTTCTTATTGGGACTGATTCTTTCCTCCTCTGAGTGCTCCCTCTACTTTTTCTGCTAAGTATAGCAGTTGTAGGGATTTGAGATGTGGCAGGATATTTTTAACATAAGGCCCTAGATTAACCTGGACACCAGATGGTCTGAGGTCAAGCATGTGGCACTGTTGATGAATCTGTTGGCATTATGCCTGGTGTTCTTTTTCCAGTCCTGTTTCTTCTCAGTCTTCGAATCTAGTGTCATTCTCTGGTTTAGGGGATTTTTGGATAAGCCTTGGATCACAGAAAGAAGCACCAAAAAGCTACACCTAACCCAAAATGTTTAGGAGAATCATAAAATTGGCCTACTTGGGGGAGTGCAAGGTACATAAAGCTACTGTAGGAGGTTGCATATCTGATTACTCATTATTATAATTGTTTCATTATAAATATACTTTTCGCCAGGGCATAGTGGCACATGCCCTATAATCCAGCACTTGGGAGGCAGAGGCAGGCTGATATCTGTGAGTTAAATGCCAGCCTGGTCTACAAAGTGAGTTCCAGGACAGCTGGGGCTACAGGGAGACCCTGTCTCAAAAAGACCAAAAATAAATAAATAACCAAACTTTTCCTAGTCTCTTTTATCATTTATGTACCATTAAAACTATCAGTATTATGCTGATTTCTGAATAAGGACATTGAAAATCTAGTTTTAAATATTTTATTTATTTTATCTTATTTTACTTTTTTTGTCTTTTTGGGACAGAGTTTCCCTGTAGGCCCAGCTGGCCTGGATCTCCCTATGTAGACCAGGTGAGTTACTCTTTTTTTTTTTTTTTTTTTGGCTATTTTGAGACAGGGTCTCCCTATAGCCCCAGCTNGGAAAGCAGTTTTTGCTACAAACCTGGTATTTATTAATGAACTTACAAAACACAGCAGTGCTTGGGTAGGATCTGTGCTGTGAAGTCATTCAGACAACAAGTGATACATCAAGCTTTATACACGTCTCAAGTGGTCAAAGTTAAAATGGGAAGAAAAATAAATAAAAATAAAACTTTCCGATTTAAAAGGACAGTTCAAAGAGCATTTTTCAAACCTTAATACAAGTACAAAGGAAATTTACAAATTTTAAAATCCATGCAACTGTGTGGTTGGGGTACTTCCCCAAACTGAACACCACTGAATCAAAATGTTCTCCACTTCCTTCCTGCAAAAGAAGTCCCTCCCAGCACTTGGGAGGCAGAGGCAGGAGGATTTCTGTGAGTTCAAGGCCAGCCTGGTCTACATAGTGAGTTCCAGGACAGCTGGAGCTACAGGGAGACCCTGTCTCCAAAAATAAAAAAAACAAGGCCCTTCTTCCCTAACATATATACTACAATACAAAAAACTTTATTCTCCCGGGAGTGGTGGTGCATGCCTTTAATCCCAGCACTCTGGAGGCAGAGGCAGACAGATGTCTGTGAGTTCAAGGCCAGCCTGGTCTACAGAGCAAGCTCCAGGCCAGCTGGGACTAAAGGGAGACCCTGTCTCAAAAAGACACACACAAAAAAAGTATACTTAATTTGTCTTTTTTTTTGGACTTTACGAGACAGGGTCTCCCTGTAGCCCCAGCTGTCCTGGAACTCACTCTGTAGACCAGGCTGGCTTTGAACTCACAAAGATCCACCTGCCTCTGCCTCCCAATGTTAGGATTAAAGGCGTGAGCCACCACTCCCGCTTGCAGTAGTTTTAAGAAAAAAAAAAAAATCCCATGTATGGCAGAATGCATGAACTCTGGTGGTGTGGGGGGCAAGGAAGGGGAAATGGGTCTAGATTTGATTGGGAAATGTATGAAATGCACAAAGTTTCAATAAAAAATTAGCTTTGAAATAAAAGAAATAAATAGGCTTTTCTTTATCTTTCAGTAATGTATACTAAAATATTTATGAATAAAATGACATGAAATCTGGAAAAAAAATCCCAGGATTTTAGGCTTGGTCACCACTTCACACAAAGGGATTTTCAAGGTGGACCTATGGACAAATTCTGAAACAGTCTCATCTATCTCTTTGGCACTAGAACAGCTTACATCACTGGGTACGTCCATGACAGCTGGACAGCTGTTACCATCAATGCACCTTTAAAGCCTCCGGTCTTTTTTTTTTGAGACAGAGTCTGGCTGGCCTAAAACTTAGTATGTAGACTAGGCTGACCTTGAGCTCACAAAGATACACCTGCCTCTACTGCTTGAGTGCCAGCCCCCCCCCCCCTTTTTTTGAGATAGGGTTTCACACTGTCTCAGATTCTCTGAGACAGTTGGCTTGGAGCTGTGTAGCACCATCTGGACTTGAACTGTCATTGGTCTTCCCCCCTCAAGTCTCCTGAGTGCTGTGACTGCAGGTGTGAGCCATCACACATGGCAAGGTCATTCTTTTGTATCTGAGGCTGTACTTTTCTGCTGGGTGATTACATAGTACCTAGCTCCCTATGCCTCCCAAGTGCTGGGATTAAAGGCCTGCACCACCATGCTAGGCCAAGCATGTCTTATAACAGCTCCTCTTCCTCCTTTCCTCCATCCCCCCTTCTCCTCCTCTTCATCTTCCTCCTCCTCTTTCTCTTCTTCCTCCATTTCCTCTTCCTTTTGTTTCTCTTTCTTCTCTTCCTTTTCCTCTCCTCCCCCAAATTAACAGAAAGATAAGACCCAAATTAATAAAATTAGATAATAGACAGATACCAATAAAATCCAAAGGATTACTAGGGAATACTTTGAAAAATTCCATTCCAAAAGGCTGGAAATCTAGAAGTGGACAAATTGCTAGACAAATTAAATCAAGAGACCTATAATGAGCAATGAGATTGAGGAAGTAACAAGAAGTCTCTCAACAAAGAAAAGTTCAAACCCAGAAGATTCATTGTCAAATTATACTAGACTTTTATTATTTTTATTTATTTATTCATTCATTTAATTTTTTTTTTTTTTTTTTTTTTGTTTGGGGTTTTTTTTTTTTTTTTTTTTTTGGTCTTTTTGANATTTATTCATTCATTTAATTTTTTTTTTTTTTTTTTTTTACGGTGGGGGTTTTCACTCATTTTGTTCAGCTTTTCCAAGGAATTATTGACTGGGACTCATCATCGATCTATACTATATTAGACTTTTTTTTTTTCATATGTGTATGAATGTATTGTCTGCATGTAGGTTGGTGCACCCCTGTCATGCAATGCCGCGGAGGTCAGAAGAGGGTGTCAGATTCCCCTGGAACTGGAGTTAAAGATGGTTTTCAGCTGCCATGTGGGTGCTGGGGATTGAACCCGGGTCTTCTGCAAGAGCAGTCAGAGCTCTTAACCGCTAGGCTATCTCTCCAGCCCTATACTAGACTTTTATTTATTTTTTAATACTAGACATTTAAAGAACACTAGTGATCCTCAAACTTTTCTATAAAATGGGAAGGGAAGGAACACTACCAAACTCAATCCATGAAGTCAGTATTACCCTGACACCAAAACCAGATAAGGATATAAGAAAACTACAGAACAATTTCTCTGATAAACAGAGATGCAAGGTTTTTCAGTAAACTTAATAAACCTAATTCAATAACACATTTAAAATGTCAACACCATAATCAAGTTGGATTCAT
This sequence comes from Rhizomys pruinosus, assembly GCA_009823505.1. NCBI lineage: Eukaryota > Metazoa > Chordata > Mammalia > Rodentia > Spalacidae > Rhizomys > Rhizomys pruinosus. The sequence continues at coordinate 8,161,559 of VZQC01007142.1, read as the reverse complement.
CCTGTAGATGCAAGGAGTACTCTGTATGTACAAATCAATAAATACAACACATAAAAAGATTTGGGTGCAGAAATCACATGATCAAAGGTGAATGTGGCACACTCTCCCAGAATCCCAGCATTTGGTGGTTTTTTGTTTTTTGTTTCAAGGTCTCCCTCGTTCCAGCCTGCCTGGGAGTCACTATGTGGAGCAGGCTGGTCTTGATCTCATAGAGATCCTCCTGTCTCTGTCTCCTGAACGTTGGGATTAAAGGTGAGTGCCACCCAGCATTTAGGGGGTAGAGGCTGGAGGAGCACCAGCTCAATGTCATCAACTGTATATCAGGTTTGAGGCCATCCTGGACTACAGGAGACCCTGCCTCTACAAACCTTTTTAAAGAAAAGGAAAGAGGAAGGAAGGGAGGGAGGGAGGCCTGTCTTTGATAAAGTTCAGCATCCCTTCATAATAAATCCCTAAATAAACTAGGAATAGAGGAAACACAACTCACCATAATAACATACTACCAGCTACATCTGACAGACCTAATAGCCAACACTGTTAAATGGGGAAAATTTGAAAGTTTTTTTTTCTCTGAAATCAGGAATATGACAAGAGTGCCCATTCTCTCTACTGTTATTTAATATAGTGCTTCATATTCTTAGAGCAATAGGGAAAAAGTAAAAATTAAAAGGAATATACCTAGTAAAGGAGACGTCATTGTTCATATTTGCATATAGTGTCATACTATATCTAACAGATCCCAAAGAAGTTACCAGAAAACTCTTAGGTTGGGTAAACCTGTTCAGCAGAGTATCTGAATATAAAATCAACACACACAAAAAAATTTTTAATTAAAAAAAAAACACAAAAGTGAATAGCTTTTCTGTTTGCAAGTAATGAACTTTCTAAGAAAAAAAGTTTTGGTGAGGGAGAATCGCCTTCAGAATAGCTTCAAAACGTAATATGAAACACCTAAGAGCAAAGCTAGTCAAGGAGGTAGAAGACCTTCACAGTGGACACTGAAACAAGAGATTGAAGAAGACACTAGAAAATGGAATGACCTCTCATGCTCATGAGTCAGTGAATTTGACATATATATATATAAAACTATATTATCAGAATCGATCTGCAGATTCAATATTATCCCATCAAAATCCCAATGACATTCTTTATAGAACTAGAAAAAAATACCCTAAAATTTATACAGAAGCACAAAATCCCTGAATAGCCAAAGCAGCCCTAAGCCTAAAGAGCAATGATGTGAATATCAATACCTCATTACAGAGCCACAGGAAGAAAAACAGTATGGAACTGACACAAAAATAAAAATCTGAATGATATAATCATTCTTGGAAAAAACATGCATCATACATAAAGTGTCTTTAATAAATGGAGTTGTTGCCGGGCATGGCGGCACATGCCTTTAATCCTAGCACTCAGGAGGCAGAGGCAGGTGGATCTTTGTGAGTTCAAGGCCGGCCTGGTCTACAGAGTGACTTTAAGACAGCTGGGGCTACAGGGAGACCCTGTCTCGAAAAGACCAAAAAAAAAAAAATTAAAAATTAAAAAATAAATAAATAAATGGAGTTGTTGACAGTGATATATATGTGCAGAAGAATGAAATTAGTTCCCCTTTGCTTACTCTGTACAGAAATAAATTCAAAATGCATAGAAAATCCTACCTGGACATGGTGGCACACTTGGGAGGAGAGGCATTGCAGATCTCTGTAAATTCAAGGCCAGCTTGGTCTATATAGCAAGTTTCAGGACAGCCAGGGCTGCATAGTGAAACCTTTTTCAAAACAACCCCAAAACACCTTAATATAAACCTGAACCTGTGAAAGGGCTGGAGAAAAACACTTCAAGATCTAGGTGTTTTCTTGGTAAGAAAATCAACCATCCAACCCAGCTCTAAAGCCTAATGGCTGCAGTGACTGGCACAGCAATCTAACTCTGTTGACATAGCAGTGGCACTGTCGTCTGGGGTAAGCAAAAGCCATCTAATTGGATTTAAAGCCCTCCCAATGGGAGGAAACTAACGTATGGTTGGAGAGGTCACAGATCTTAGAGAAAACCGTATCTCTGTCATATCTATAGACAAAGGAAATTTCTTGCCATATGCTAAATATGGATCCCTATATTTACAGACAAGTGTACTGTACAACACTCATCAAAGAAGCTTCTGTTTGCAACAGATGGATGCTATTGCCAAGTTCCATAACTGGTCACACACAGAGAACTTTCTGAAAAGGACTCATTCTAGTTTCGTTGTGTTGCTGTGACAAACACCATGATTAAAGCAACTTAGGGAAAGAAAGGGTTTATTTCAGCTTACAGGTCACAGTCCGTCATTGAGAGAAGTCAGGACAGGACCAGAAGGGAGGACTGCTTGTTAGTCTCCACAATAGTCCTGGAGGATGCTGCTTGAGGCTCACTCCCTGACCCTTGCTGATAGCCAGCTTTCTTAGATAGGCCAGGACCACCTTGCTCAGGGATTAGTGCCACCACAGTTGGCTACTTGGGAGGCTTGGGCAGGAGTGTCTTAAGAATTTAAGGACAGAGCCGGGCGTGGTGGTGCAGGCCTTTAATCCTAGCACTTGAGAGGCAGAGGCAGGAGGATCTTTGTGAGTTCAAGGCCAGCCTGGTCTACAGAGTGAGTTCCAGGACAGCTGGGACTACAGGGAGACCCTGTCTCGAAAAGACCAAAAAAAAAAAAAAAAAAAAAAGAATTTAAGGACAGTAGGCAATATAATGAGGTTCTATCTAAAAAAATAAAATTGGGGGCTGGAGAGATGGCTCAGAGTTTAAGAGCCCTGGCTGCTCTTGCAGAGGACCTGGGTTTGATTCCCAGCACCCACATGGCAGCTAATAACCATCTGCAACTCCAGTTCCAGGGGATCTAACCTCCTCAGGCATTGTATGAAATGGTGTACCTACACACATGCAGGCAATACACTCATACAATTTAAAAAATAAAATATTTTTTAAAATGTAAACTGGGCATGGTGGGGCATGCCTTTAATCCCAGCACTTGGAAGGCAGAGGCCTCCCAAGTGCATGTGGATCTCTGTGAGTTCAAGACTAGCCTGGTCTACATAGTGAGTTCCAGACCAGCTGGGGCTATAGGGAAAGTCTGTCTCAAAAAGACCCCCCCTAAAATATGTGTGTGTATAGGAGCCTGACATGACATATGGCTATAATCCCATACTCAGAAGGCTGAGGCTACAGTGTCTCCAGTTCAAGGGTTACCTGGGACTACATAGTGTGTTCAAGGCCAACTTGGACCTTGTTACACAAAAAGGGATGGAGCCTGGGGATGTAGTTTAGTGGTAGAGCATATACCAGTGTCAGGGTTTATTCTCTGGTAACTGCCCCCAAACCTGCTCCAGCCGGGAAATGACTTAGTGGGTAAAATGCTTACTATGCAAGCATGAAGATGTGAGAGCTCACTATGTAGACCAGGCAGGCCTTGAACTCACAGAGATCTGCCTGCCTCTGCCTCCTGAGTGCTGGAACTATGTGCCACCACACCCGGCAGACTTAAGTTCTCATCCCAGACACCTAAGTAAAACCAAGGTATGGTAGCACATGCTTAAAGACCTAGGGCTCAAAGGCAGAGACAGAAAGATCCTGGGGACTTGCCGAGCCAGCCAGTGTAGCTGAATTAGCAAGCTCCATGTTCTGTGTTTCAGTGTCTTCAGGTTCAGGGTTCTCAGAAGACATCAGATGTCAACTTTTGGCTTCTTCATACACATGCTTACACCACACACACAAAGGAAGGAAGGAAAGAAGAATGGAAAGAAAAAGGAACCCACTACCCTGGATTTGATTTTTTGTTGTTGTTCTTTTTGAGATAGGGTCTCCCTATAGTCCCAGCTGGCCTAGAACTCGGTATGTAGACCAGGCTGGTCTTGAACTGCCATGCCTGGACCTGCCTCTGTCTCCCGAGTGCTGGGATTAAAGACATGTGCCACCAGGATCAGTTAATCACGATATTTTTTTTTTTTTGGTCTTTATCAAGATATATTTTTAAGCACTTAAGCTGACAATGAGCCTTTGTTTTACTTCAAAAGCAATTTTGAAAATTATGACAAATGCAAAACAAGCTTTGCAATCTGAGTAGCATGCTGAACTTCAGAATTCCCAAACTATTTGTCCATAAGAAGTTTAAAAACAAAAAAGATTCACCACCTGTTTAAGAAACGACTTAATTTTTTTTTATTAATTTTTATTTATTTCTGTATGTGTATGAATGTACTGTCTGCATGCAAGTAAGAAACGACTTAATTACACAAACACTTAAAAATCGATTAGAAAAACCTTAGCAAAATTAAAGCTGACAGACTCAGAATATCAGTTCCTCTCATAAGAGTTTACAAACTGTACAAGTTAAGAAAATTATACAAGCTGTTTGTATTAAGAAAGGACAGACATATATACTAGAAAAAATATTTCAAAGGCTACAAAGAATCTGGAAAAATACAGAATGTATTTCTTTTTTTTAATTTTTATTTATTTGTTTGTTTTGTATGTGTATGAATGTACTGGCTGCATGTAGGTTTGTGCACCCACATCGTGCAATGCCCCGGAGGTCAGAACAGGGTGTCGGATTCCCCTGGAACTGGAGTTCTCCTGGAATTGGAGTTTTGGACGGTTCTCGGCCACCACGTGGGTGCTGGGGATCGAACCTGGGTCCTCTGCAAGAGTGGTTGGTGTTCTTAACCGCTAGGTCATCTCTCCAGCCCCTTCTTTTTTTTTTTTTTTTAACACTTTTCGTCAATCTTCTGGGCCAGCTTAGTGACAGCAGACAACGCTGAGAACTTCTGAGCCAGCTTAGTGACAGGCAACGCTGAGAAAAGAGTAAGACACAAATTACAACATCCAGCTGGCCTGGAACTCACTCTGTAGACCAGGCTGGCCTTGAACTCACAGAGATCCGCCTGCCTCTGCCTCCCAAGTGCTAGGATTAAAGGCGTGCACCACCATGCCCAGCTCAGAATGTATTTCTTAAGCCCAGCTAAGGGGCTGGAGAGATGGCCTAGCCGTTAAGAGCACCGACTGCTCTTGCAGAGGACCCGGGCTCGATCCCCAGCACCCACATGGCGGCTGAGAACCGTCTTTAACTCCAGTTCCAGGGGACTCCGACGTCCTCCTCTGACCTTCACGGCATTGCACGACACAGGTGCACAAAGCTACATGCAGATACTACATTCATACACATAAAAATAAATAAATATTAAAAAAAAGAATATGGAAAGACAATTGATGGCAACAATTATACATACATAAACCTGACTTGATTTATTTTTAAACTTCTATATATAAAAAATCATGCTACCATAACTTTCTGGATTCACAAGGGTTTCCTTTTAGTGGTGATGTTTAATTTTTTTTTTTAACATTTTTTTTTATTGATGCTTTGTGCATTTCATACATCATTTTCCAATTCAGTTCAGGCATATCTCCCCTTCCCTT
>VZQC01007142.1:8133193-8150431 GCA_009823505.1 Rhizomys pruinosus | reverse complement strand
AAAAAAAAAAAAAAAAAAAAAAGAAATGTATGAAATTCGTAAAAGTTTAATAAAAAATTTATTAAAAAGGAAAAAAATTGCCAGATACAGGCTGAAGAAATGGCTTAGTGATTAAGAATACTTACTGCTCTTCTAGAGGACCAGAGTTGTGTTCCCAGCACCTGTGTCAGGTAGCTCAAAAGGGTCCAGTGATGCCTTTTTCTGGCCTCAGTGGGTACACACATGTGGTATTTACTCACAGATACAAAAATACTAAGAAATAAATCTTTTAAAAAATGACCAGGCATTCAGGGAAGGAAGCAGACTATAAAGAGGAAGAAATAAACCCCCCTCAGAAGTAGCTGGTAGGAAAGGACATTGAGATAATTATTCTAGTTGCTACAGATATAATGCTTACGTTCAAAACCCTAAAGGAAAGTTGAGGAATGTCACATGTGGAAGATATACAAAGACTCAGAATCACAGAAATACTCTATGCGAAAGAAGGCAAAAGAAGGGGAAGAGGGAACCTGTACTATAAACCTCTCCACAGAAGAAACACACAGAACAATTTTGGTATTCTCTCTTCATCAGCATGTGGTTCTCCAACTATTACCTATGTTAGATGTCTTTTTTTTTTTTTTCTGTCTTTTTCAGACAGGGTCTCCCTTTAGTCCCAGGTGTCCTAGAACTGTCTATGTTCTGGCCTTGAACTCACAGAGATCCGCCTGCCTCTGTCTCCAGAGTGCTGGGATTAAAAGTGTGCACCACCATGCCCAGTATTAGGTGTCTCTTACATCAATCGTCTGCATATGGTTCCTTCTGCCTGTACTGTCACTCTACCACTTTGCTACTCAGCAAATTCCTGTCTGCCCTTCAAGCCCAAAATTCAACTGCCTTTGTCAAACTTTTATGAGTCTTTCCTCAGTGCTCTTACAAGATTCTATTTGTATCTCTTTTGTAGAATTACATTATTATAATAACCAGTTTACATTTTTATTATTTAAATATTTTTATTTATATGTATATGCCAAGTTATGTGGGTGTATGCACAAGCTAGAAGAAGGTATTTGATCCCTTGGAGCTGGAGTATGTTTCCTACTTAAAAAAATGAAATGTTAGGGGCTGGAGAGATGGCTCAGCGGTTAAGAGCACTGAGTGCTCTTGCAGAGGACCCCGGTTCGATTCCCAGCACCCACATGGCGGCTAAGAACCATCTTTAACTCCAGTTCCAGGGGAATCTGATGCCCTCTTCTGACCTCTGTGGCATTGGTGCACCAACCTACATGCAGACAGTACATTCATACACATAAAAATAATAAATAAAATAAATGAAATGAAATGTTAGCCCAGGCCTAGAAAACATTGCAAAAAGACTTATAACCATTATTACTCAAATTGTTCAGAAGGATACAAGCAGAGGGAAATCCCCCAAATTCCTTCTATGAAGCCAGCATCACTCTGATACCAAAACCAGGCAAAGATACAACTAAAAAGGAGAACTATAGACCCATCTCATTAATGAACACAGATGCAAAAATTCTCAACAAAATACTTGCAAACTACATACAGACCCAATATCAAAAAGATCATCCATCATGACCAAGTTGGATTCATATCAGAGATGCAGGGATGGTTCAACATACAAAAATCAATATCATAAAACACATAAATGGACTGAAAGACAAAAACCACATGATCATCTCAATTGATGCAGAAAAAGCCTTCGATGAAATCTAGCATCCCTTCATGCTTAAAGTCTTTGAGGGAATTGGATTGGAGGGATCATTCCTCAATGTAATCAAAGCCACATACAGGAAACACATAGCCAACATCATCCTAAATGGTGGAAAGACAGAATCATTCCCCTTAAAGGTAGGAACCCAGCAAGGCTGCCCCCCATCACCACTCCTCTTCAATATAGTGCTTGAAACACTTGTTAGGGTAATATGGCAAGAAAAGGAAATTAAAGGAGTACTAATTGGAAAAGAGGAAGTTAAGCTATCCCTTTTTGCTGATGATATGATAGTTTACCTAAGGGATGCTAAAAACTCTACAAGAAAACTCCTTGAAATGATTAAGAGTTTCAGTAAAGTGGCAGGATACAAAATTAACCTAGAAAAATCAGTAGCCTTTCTTTACACCAACAGCAAGCAACTGAAGAAGGAATACAAGGAGACTTTCCCACTCACAATACCCTCAAAAACAACAAAATACCTAGGAACAAACCTAACCAAAGACACCAAAGGTCTCTACAAAAAAATTTTAAACCCCTGAAAAAGGAAATTTAAGATGACATCAGAAGATGGAAAGACCTCCCATGCTCATGGATTGGGAAAATTAATATAGTAAAAATGTCCATTCTACCCAAATTAATATATAGATTCAAGTCAATCCCAATTAAAATCCCCAAGAGTTTCTTTACAGGCTTGGGGAAAAAGTCCTTAATTTCATATGGAGAAACAAAAGACCCTGAATAGCCAAAGCAACCCTGAGCAAAAAGAGCAATACAGGGGAGATCTCTATACCAGACTTCAAACTATACTACAGGACTATAGATATAAAAACAGCTTGGTACTTGTCACAAAAATAGATTTGTTGACCAATGAAACAAAACTGAAGATCTAAACTTGAGCACATACAATTTCAGCCACCTCATATTTGACAAGGGGGTCAAGAAGACACAATGGAGGAAAGACAGCATCTTCAGCAAGTGGTGTTGGGAAAACTGGATCACCACTTGGAGAAGAATAAAGTTAAACCCCTACCTATAACCCTGTACAAAAGTCAACTCCAAATGGATCAAAGATCTCAACATGAAACCCAAAACTCCGAAGGCAATAGAAGAAAAAGTTGGCAGCAGTCTACAAGACACAGGCATAGGAAAAGACTTCCTAAATCAGACAGCAGCTGGGCAGGAAATAAGGTTGACAGTTGACAAATGGGACCTCATTAAACTCAAAAGCTTCTATACATCAAAAGAAACAATCAAGGAAGTGAAGAGAAAACCCACAGAGTGGGAGGAAACCTTCACCACAGATACATCTGACAAAGCATTGATTTCCAGAATATATAAACTACTCAAAAAAAACAAAGAAGAAAGAAAACAAATGAATCACTCAAAAGATGGAGCAAAGAGCTGAACAGAGACTTCACAAGTGAGGAATTAGAGATGGCTGAGAAACATCTTAAAAAGTGTTCAATGGAAAAAAAAAAAAAGACAGGCATGGTGGTGCACGCCTTTAATCCTAGCACTTGGGAGGCAGAGGCAGGCAGATCTTTGTGAGTTCAAGGCCAGCCTGGTCTACAGAGTGAGTTCCAGGACAGCTGGGGCTACAGGGAGACCCTGTCTCAAAGAGACCAAAAATAAATTAATTAATTAAATAAATAAAGTGTACAACGTGGGGCTGGAGAGATGGCTCAGTGGTTAAGAGCACCAACTGCTCTTGCAGAGGACCCGGGTTCGATCCCCAGCACCCACATGGCGGCTGAGAATCATCTTTAACTCCAGTCCCAGGGGAATCCAACGTCCTCTTCTGACCTCCATGGTATTGCATGACATGGGTGCACCAACCTACATGCAGACAGTACATTCATACTTATAAAAAATAATAAATAAAAATTAAAAATGTGTTCAACGTCACTAATAATTAAGGAAATGCAAATTAAAACCACTTTAAGGTATCATTTCACTCCAATAAGACTGTCTAGGATCCAGAAAACAAATGATACTAAGTGTTGGAGAGGTTGTGGGGAAAGGGGAATACTTACCCACTGCTAGTGGGAATGTAAACTTGTACATCCACTATTGAAAGCAGTGTGGAGAACCCTTGGAAGACTCAAAATGAGCTTGCCACTGGACCCAGTCATACCACTCCTGGGTATATACCCACAAGACTCATCTTACCACAGAGATACATGCATAGCCATATTTATTGCCGCTCTCTTCACAATAGTGAAGAGCTGGAACCAACCCAAGTGCCCCTCAACTGACGACTGGATAGAGAAAATGTGGTACATCTACACAATGGAGTTCTATGCAGTGGTAAAGAAAGATGGCATCATGAACTTTGCAGGTAGATGGATAGAACTAGAGGATATCATGTTAAGTGAAGTAACACAGTCCCAGAAAACAAACGACAAATGGTATCCCTTATTTGTGGATACTAGCACCAATTACCTAGTTGTAAGGCAAACTGAGCAATGTTAATGCTATATTCCTTGTGATCTGAAAACGTGAATTGCCACAAGCCACCCAGTCGGGATTCCTTTCACCTGTGGGAAAATCAGAGTCTTGTACAGGAGGGCACAGATTCAGGCGAGAAATAACTGGATGTGACACCAGAGAGAGTTTTGGATCTAGTGCGTCTTTACTGAAATCAAGTTAAGGTTTTATAACAGGCAAGTAACACAGGGAACGGACGCAGGAGGAGGGGGAAGGGTCAGGCTGACAGGCAGGTAATGCAGGCAGGAGATTTGCATTCCTCAGGAACAAAGGGATTTACAAGGCCAACAAGATAAGTGAAAGAGGGTTTACAGCTTACACTGTGTCAATAAAACAGCAGTCTTAAACTCACAAACCATAAAAAGTCTTTGTCTCTTTTGAAGTTTCAATTAGAAGTTTTTCATCCTTCCTGGGGTTGTTTGCTATCTCCAGGTTGTTTGCTATCTTCAGGTTGTTTGCTATCTCCAGGTTGTGTTTTAACCACAAGCCCGGAAAAGAAGCCTTTTACAAATTACACAGAGTTTTTCTTAAAGGAGAAATCTCCGCCATGTGCCTTTAACTAAGTGTTACACTTTAACATGTATAACTGTAGCTAAACTCTAACTTTATTAGATGTAGCTTTCTACTTAAAGGACTAAGTCTTATTTTTATTAAGTTTGGAAGGACACTTTTGTTCTTAGTAACTAACCTATGATCTCACTCAGTGTAATGTCTACAATATCTTTGTGGGGACTTTCAGGACAAAGGAGCTTTTAGATGTTGTATCTCTGTATGATTTTACTTAGGTTTATGAGGCTTCTGTTTGCCTGAATTGTTTTTAAGCATGTTTAACTGTCCCTTATCTGGGACTGAGGTTGCGCTGCGCTTAGGAGGAGAGTCAAAAGACAATGTACAAAGTCCAACACTCATGAAGCATAACATCTTTGTAATGCATCGTGATCTTAGAAGCTGAGATCGGGTACTCTGTCACTGACCACCAGGGAGCTTAACCTCGCGAGGTTTTTACCTCCTCGTCCGTTGTTACACAGACGACTCCGGAGTTGGTGTGACAGTGAATCCCTTAACCTAGAATTAAGCTACAATTTATTTTCAGAGTTAGAAATTTTTAGTATAGAGTAATATAAGATGAAAGGAATGAGGAAAAGGCTGGTTTGTCATGACATTGTGTCTGACCATGGTATTTATTTTATGGGAGTGCTTCTTAGTATTTCTTGTGCAGGGCTGCTTGAGCTTTTGTCCAAGCCTTTCTAAAATATTACACAGTAGTTAAAAGTATCAGGCAGGTGTAACTTAGCCTTTCTGGATGCTTAATGACCATACTAAATGTCCATACCAATTTGGCTGAGGGACTTAAGGGCTAACTTTGTTCCTTGCCTTCAGAGGCCAACTAAGTCTCAGGAGACTATGCATGGGGACATCTCTTGAAATGTCCTGCAAATGTGAGTCACCAGTCTTCCTGTGCACGAAGGTCTTGGAGATCCACTAATGGGACTTCAGCCAGTGTCCAGTCTTTAAAGAGGAAAGTCTGCTCATGCTTCAAAAAAGGAAGCCTGGTCTAGCAAGACTGACTTTGTCCTCAAGTGGATGGAACTGGTGATTGAAAAGCCAAAAGGAGCCAGGGGCTCCCTACCTGCCCAACCCCCTGCAAAACCTGAGTGACCCTTGAGGACCAAATCCTCAACTGACCTTGAGAAAAACAAAAACCTTGGTTAATCTGGGTTAACTGTGTGGCCTTAAATATCCAAAAGGAAAGTACAACCAAGAATAAATTAATAGTAAGGCCTGAGAAATATAAAACTTTCAGGTATAAAACTTGAGATCTTAGTAAAAAGACAAAAAAAAAAAAAAACCACACACACATACACACACAAAAAAAACCCCCACACAGTTGTTTTGCCTGTCTTACTAGTAAGTGCAGCTACCCTGTGGCTGCCACTGCTTTTGCCATCCTTCAAAGACATGAGACACATCTTTTCAGCCTTCCAATATGGACTGAAGACTCATGTCTCTCCAAGAATCCTCCAAACCTTCAGTGCCAGATGGGGACTGCTGAGACATCCAGCTTGTGGACTGACCTACTACTGGGGTTTCAGCCTCTTCAGAGTACAGACTGCCATTGTTGGACTACCTAGGCTGTATCATGGCGACCAGTACAGGAAGATCAAGACAGAATGCAGTGCTTACTGGATCTCATTTGGTGACCACGGGAAGGGAAGACCCCAGTATGGAGCACAAGGGCAGGACTGATGGTTGTTTGGGCTTGCCAAGGAGGAGCCTTCAAACATGACATCTTTCAGCCTAATAAAGAAAAAAAAATCATGGAGCTGGAGAGATGGCCTACTGCTTAAGAGCACCGACTGCTCTTGCAGAGGACCCGGGTTGATCCCCAGCACCCACATGACAGCTGAGAACCGTCTGTAACTTCAATTCCAGGAGAACTCCAGTTCCAAGGGAATCTGACACCCTCTTCTGACTTCCCCAGTTTAAAGAAAAAAAAAATTGTAAGCTGAAGATGCTAAAACCTATGATATATGTGGCATGCATATATGCATATTTTGGAGTGATGCATATTGGAAGGAATAACAACAACAACAACAACAACAACAGAAAGACTGTGTCAAAGAACTGACTGAAATGGTGAACTTCTGCTCGAAACAGTAAACTTCTGCATGGAGAATTTTGAGAGAGACTGAGAAAAAGATGAAAAACATGTTTGGCAGAATGCATGAGCTCTGGTGGGGTCGGGGGGCAGGGAAGGAGCCATGGGTTTTGATTTGAGTTGAAAATTTGTATGAAATGCACAAAGCTCCAATAAAAAATTTACTTTGGAAAAAAAAAAGAAATGTTGTTGGGTGTGGTGGCACACACCTTTAATCCCAGCACTTGGGAGGCAGAGGCAGATGGATCTCTGTGAGTTCAAGGCCAGCCTAGTCTACATAGAGAGTTCCAGGACACCTGGGACTAAAGGGAGACCCTGTCTGAAAAAGACAAAAAAAAAGTTTCAGACCGAGGCATGGTAGCACACCTTTTTTTTTTGGGGGGGGGTCTTTTCGAGACAGGGTCTCCCTGTAGCCCCAGCTGTCCTGGAACTCGCTCTGTAGACCAGGCTGGCCTTGAACTCACAAAGATCTGCCTGCCTCTGCCTCCCAAGTGCTAGGATTAAAGGCGTGCATCAACACACCCCGCTTGGTAGCACACCTTTAGTCCTAGCATTCAAGAGGCAAGCAGATCTCTGAGATTGAGACCAGCTTGGTCTACATAGTGAGTTTCAGGCTAGGTGGGGCTAGAGGGAGACGTGTGTCAAAAAACAAACAAACAAAAACAAAAATCTCCAAACAAACAGAAAATGAAGTATTTCTAAATACATTGAATAACTCAGCAATTTATCCTCCTGCCTCCATTTCACAAGTGCTGGGGTTACAGGTATAAACCACAGTACGTATGAGCAGGATCCCCCAAAGCTGTATTCTCAAAGCACGACCTTTCAAAATAGTTAAAACTTATTTACTCTTTTTTTTTTTCGGTCTGGTCTTTTTGAGACAGGGTCTCCCTTTTGTCCCAGCTGGCCTGGAGCTTGCTCTGTAGACAAGGTTGGCCTTGAATTCACAGAAAAGCTTTTTAGTCTTAAGCTGTCAGTGGGAATCAGCCGATTCCTACTGTCTTGATGCAAAGTACTTGCCTTTTGGGGGGGGGTCTTTTTGAGACAGGGTCTCCCTTTAGCTCCAGCTGGCCTGGAGCTGGCTCTGTAGACCAGGCTGGCCTTGAGCTCACAGAGATCCACCTGCCTCTGCTTCTGGAGTGCTGGGATTCAAGGCACGTGCCGCCATGCCCTGCAGAGTTTGGTCTTTTCAGTAGCTACACTTTTCTTTTCTGGCAAATGGAAAGCTTTCAAACCCTTCTGCTTTGTTTTTTTTTTTTACATCCTCTCTGTGACCTTGTCTAAAAGCAGTCAGCAATGTCCATGCTACAACTTGAATTCTGGGATACCTTGAAATTTCCTAATTTCCAGATTAGTCAGTCTGTCACCCAGTTTATACTTAGTGTTCCACAGTCTTATGGCATGGACAGAACTTAGACAAGTTCTTTGCCATCGTGTAACACAAATGGCCCCTAATCCAGTTCCTAATATAGTCTTCGTTCCCATATGAGACCTCATGAAACTGGTCTTTCTTGTTCACATTAAGGTCTTCTGAGATCCCACCCAAATCACCCATTAAGTTCTGCTGAGAACATTCTAAGCCTTTTCTAGCCTGCTTCTCTAAACTCTTCCAAATTCCTATAGCAAATATAAGCCAGTTCTAAAGGGAGAGAATGAATGAATGAATGAATGAATGAGAGTAAAAAGGACAAAGACTGAGTATTAGCTGGCCTCCTCTTCCTTTTCCTTTTATTCCATTCAGTTCCTTGACCTATGAGATTGTGTCAACTACACATTCAACTAATATAATAGTTCCTTAGTTGTTTCTTGAAATGCCCCTCAGGGATACCCACAGGTATTTTACTAATCTTCTAAGTGCTGTTCTGTCCAATCAAGTTGTTAATCAAAATAACAGGTCCCAACTACTTTTTTGGTCTTTTTGAGACAGGGTCTCCCTTTACTCCCAGCTGGCCTGGAGCTTGTTATGTAGACCATGCTGGCCTTGAACTCACAGAGATCTGCCTGCCTCTGCCTCTTGAGTGTTGGGACTAAAGGCATGCACCTCCACACCTGGCAGGTCTCAACTACTTTTTCCTTGTCTTTTTGCCTGCCATTTTAGTCATTGTGATTGTTACTGTGGTCAACTTGACAGACTCTAGAATCCCTGGGAGATGGATGGATCTCTTGTCCTGTCATAGAGATTATCTTCAGTGCATTAATTGAGGTGAGAAGCCCTGCCCTCTGTGGTGACATCAGTCCCTAGCCAGTGCTCTTGAATGTGTAAGTAGAGAGTGAACTGGGTACAAGTATTCAGTACTCTCTTGTTTTGACTGTGGATGTCATGTGACCAGCTCTTCAGGTTCCAGCTGCTTTGACTTCCCTGCCCTGATGGACTGTACCTTGGATTGTGAGATGAAATAAACCCTTCCTTCCTCTTTTTTTTTGGTCTTTTCGAGACAGGATCTCCTTGTAGCCCCAGCTGTCCTGGAACTCGCTCTGTAGACCAGGCTGGCCTTGAACTCACAAAGATCCACCTGCCTCTGCCTCCCAAGTGCTAGGATTAAAGGCGTGCACCACCACGCCCGGCAGAAACCCTTCCTTCCTTAAGGTTGCTTTTCTCAGAGTGTGTTATCACATCAACAGGAAAATAAACTAAGACAGAAAGTTAATTTTATAAAAGAATAATTTAGGGGCTAGGGATGTAGCTCAGTCGATAGTGTTTGTTTAATATGCATGAGGCCCTGGATTCAGTACCCAGTACCACATAAGCCAGGTTTAGTGTTGGGCATGGTGGCACATGCCTTTAATCCTAGCACTTGGGAGGCAGAGGCAAGCAGATCTTTGTGAGTTCAAGGCCAGCCTGGGCTACAGAGTGAGTTCCAGGACAGTTGGGGTACAGGGAGATCCTGTCTCGAAAAGCCCAAAAAAGAAAAAAAGCCAGGTTTTGTGGTGTATGCCTATAATTTCAGCTCTTAGGAAGAGGATAAAAAAATTCAGTGTTATCCTCTGCCCTAGGCCAGGCCTTGTCAACAAATAAACAAAATTAATAAAAAAATAATTTAAATACTTTTTTCTTTTATTTTTCAGGTAAGCCAGCCACAAATCTTCCCTGAATGAAAATATCATTTTTTTTGGAGGGGGGGTCTTTTTGAGACAGGTCTCCCTGTAGCTCCAGCTGTCCTGGAACTCACTTTGTAGACCACACTGGCCTTGAACTCACAGAGATCCACCTGCCTTTTGTAGACCACACTGGCCTTGAACTCACAGAGATCCACCTGCCTCTGCCTCCCAAGTGCTGGGACTAAAGATGTGTGCCAGCACACCCAGGTTCCATATATTGTGGAAACTTGGAGGTTTAGGGCCTAACTAAAAATTACAGCCATTTCTGGGGCTAGCCTGAGCTCTCTGCTTCCTAGCCAACTAAGTTCTTTTGTTTTTTAATATTTTTAAAATTTTTTAAATTTATTTTGTATGTGTTTGAACGTACTGTCTACCTGTAGGTTTGTGCACCTGTGCCGTGCAATGCCGCAGAGGTCAGAAGAGGGTGTCGGATTCCCCTGGAATCCCCTGGAACTTGAGTTCTCCTGGAATTGGAGTTACAGACGGTTCTCAGCCGTCATGTGGGTGCTGGGGATCGAACCCGGGTCCTCTGCAAGAGCGGTCGCCGCTCTTAACCGCTAGGCCATCTCTCCAGCCCCACCAACTAAGTTCTTAATCAGCCTTGCAACCCCAGACCAGGCTGCTGGAGTCTCACGCCTTCCCTGCTTTGATGGACTGTTCCTATTGTACTCCCTGAAACAATCATCTGAAATAAATCTCTCCTTTAAGTGGCTCCTATCAGGTATTTTGTCAAAATGAAAGTAAATAAACCTAGGTAGGAAACCAGTGGTGGTAGGAGATGAACCTTGCAGTGTTTATGAGCTCCATCACTGTGGGTGGTAAAGCAATGGGGTAGATAGCAAAGCTAAACAGAAAGAAAGGAAAAATGGAAACCTTGGGGCTTTTCAACTAAGGAGGTCTAGAGGTCTGAGAATATCCAGAATTATTTTGTTCAATCACTCAGTTCATGCTACTGAGCAGCAGCTTTGCTGTATGGACTCTCCTGGCCTCAGAATTTATTCTGAATGGAGACATGGGCAGCAAGAAGTAAATAATTTCATAATGCTATCATGTAAAGTTGTAGGAAGTGCTATGAAGGAAATAAAGATTTAATGTGATTTAGAATGACATTATCAGCCGGGCGTGGTGGCACAAGCCTTTAATCCTAGCACTTGGGAGGCAGAGGCAGGCAAATCTTTGTGAGTTCAAGGCCAGCCTGGTCTACAGAGTGAGTTCCAGGACAGCTGGTGCTATAGGGAGACCCTGTCTCAAAAACACCAAAAAAAAACCCCAAAAAACAAAAACCAAAACCTCTCAACCCTGCTCATCCCTTTCTTGTCTGCATTGTGGTCTTCCGTACTCCCACAAGAATGGCTCATTAGGCTCTGTTTACGTCATTCTAGGGCTTTCTAGTCTGCAGCTCCAACCTTACTCCCAAAGACCTAAGAAACACAAGATCAAGGTTATCACTGCAATGACCCTACTTCTTGATAGCAACTTTCTGTATTCCTTACTTTTCCATTCTTTTGACCAAAGCACCTGGCCTAACAACTTAAGGGCAGTAGAATTTCTTGGGCTCACCAGTTGAGCTGGATTAGTCCATTACAGCAGGGAAGGCATGGTGGAACTCATGGCAGCAGGAGCCTGGGTTGATGACTGCTCACATTTCAGTGGCTTAGGACGCAGAGAGCTCTGGCGGGAAGGGAGCCTGGCTGTAACCCTTAAGCTGGGCCTCACTGCTTCCTCCAGCAATGCCCCCCCTCCTAAAGGTTCCACAACCTCCCCAAACAGCACTGTTGCTGACAGACCAAGTGTTCAAATACAGGAGCCTGGCATGGGGATAGTTTCTAGATCCAAACCATAATAGGTACATTCATTATTGTATAAGCATCACCATTATCTACTTCCAAAACTTTTTAATCAAGGCAAGATAATAACCACCTCCCCTCAAGTCCATCCCCTGGTAAATGTCTACTGTCCCTATGAAGTTGCCTATACTAGGCTTCTTATCTACATGAACTCATTCTAGCTGGCTACTTCACTTCCCTCATTTTTTTTTTTAATTTTATTTATTTCTGTATGTGTATGAATGTACTGTCTGCATGCAAGTCTGTGCACCCGTGTCGTGCAATGCCTTGGAGGTCAGAAGCGGGCATCGGATTCCCCTGGAACTGGAGTTCTGGAATTGGAGTTTCAGACGGTTCTCGGCCGCCATGTGGGTGCTGGGGATCGAACCCGGGTCCTCTGCAAGAGCGGTTGGCGCTCTTAACCGCTAGGCCATCTCTCCAGCCCCACTTCCCTCATTTTTAAGGTCCATCCCTGTGGTGGTTTGAATGAGAATGTCCCCCATAGGCTTCAAGTACTCAGACATTTTGTCCCCAGTTGGTGGCACTGTTTTGGGAGGTCTTTGAAGGTGTGGCCACGCTGGAGGAAGTACGTCATGGGGGGGCGGGCTTAGAGAGTTCAACAAGCCTTGCAGTCTCCAGTGGCTCTCTCTCAGCTTCCTGTATTCACCGGAAGATGTGAACCTCAGCTTTCTGCTCCAGCTCCTGCCACCATGCCTCAAATAAACTCTTCCTTTTATAAGTTCCCTTGGTCTTGGTGGTTTTATCACAGCAACAGAAAAGTGACTAATACAATCCCTTATTGTATCATATATCAGAATTTCATTCTGGCTAATGTTCCCTTATATACATTACTCCCCTGATCCTCATTCAGCTGTTGATGGACACACATTGCTATCACCTTGTCAATAATGTTGCTATGAACATTAGTGCACAACTGTCTGAGTCTGTGCTTCAAGTATTTATCTAGACTTGCTGGATAACATAGTAGTGGTATGTTAACCTCCCTCCTCTCTCCCTTTCTCCCTCTCTCCCTTTTTCCCTTTCTCCCTCTCTCCTTCCCTCCCTCTCTCCCTACCTCTTTCCCTCCTGGTGTGAGACACAGACACTACCAAGCTGAAGAGGCAAAGATCAGTCAGGCCCTGCTAGAGCACAGATTGGAAGATAAATTAAGAGGGTCCGGGGCCTCTAGAGAGATGGAGATCACATCCTATTTGCAAGCAAGTGGAGGGTACAGCCCAGTTGGTAGAGTGTTCGCCTACCATCCGTGAAACATGGCATAAAACAGACGTGGTAGTGCAAGCCTCAATCACGGCATTTAGGGAGGTGGAGGCAGGAGGTTCAGAAGTTCTAAGTCATTGTCAGCTAGTTGTCAATTCTCAAAAGCAAAACAAATAGCTGGGCGTGGTCATGCATGTCTTTAATCCCAGTACTGGGAGGCAGAGGCAGGTGGATCTCTTTGTAGCCTTGTCCATATGGTAAGTTCCAGGCAGCCAAGCCTACATACTAAGACTTGTTTCAAATAAGCCAAACAAAAGCCAGATGTGGTAACGCATGCCTCTAGTTCCAGCACTCTAGAAGCAGAAGTAGGTGGATCTCTGTGAGATGGAGGCCAGCCTGGTCTACATATTGAGTTCTAGGCCAGCTGGGGCTAGACCAGAACCTGTCCCAAAAACAAAAACAAACAAACAAACAAAAAAACAAGCCATGATGGCACAAGCCTTTAATTGGAGGTAAAGGAAGGTGAGTTCAATAGCCAGCTTTGGATACAGGGGACCTCTGTCTCAGAACAAACAAACAAATAAAACAACAACAACAAAAAGCCAAGAAGCTTCTTTTTAAAATTTTTTTAAATTGTATTTATTTTTTATGTGTATGAATGAACTGTCTGCATGTAGGTTTGTGCACTTGTGTTGTGCAATGCTGCAGAGGTCAGAAGAGGGTCTCGGATTCCCCTGGAACTGGAGTTAAAGACGGTTCTTAGCTGCCATGTGGGTGCTGGGGATCGAACTCAGTCAGCGCTCCTAACCGCTAGGTCGTCTCTCCAGCCCGAGAAGCTTCTTATAATATGTCCCTGCCACAGCTCCTACACCCTTGTCCCATTCTCTCCTGTGACCTATGTAGATGCTGTCACCTAATTGGTTCTATTTCTCCATGGATGTTGGGAATGCATTTTTTTTTGGAATGCATTTTAATGCATGTTGGAAATGGATCTTAATCCTACATGTACCTGAGGGAGGGGCTAGAACTGGAGAACCTTCTGGAATGTTCCTCGGAGAAGCTGCTGCAGTGCCCTCACCCCCTTGTTGCCAAGGAGGGCAGCTTTTTTCAGAGCCTGCCTCAGAGCTTAAATGAGGTTGTCCTCACCAAGGGGACAGGTGGAAAGTCGCTGGTTGACTTTAAAGATGTTGTTTCTCTGATTTTTTTTTTTTAAGGAAGTGCATTCTGTACACATGACAGACTCCAGGGTGAGAGGCCGGTGGCAGTTGGCACGCACCTGGGAGTTCTAACTGCCGTCGATGGTGCCACTGTACCCAGCCCTGTACAGCAGGCCAGGCAGGCAGCCAGTCAACCCACTGTGCCTGGAGCCCCAACTCTGCCCCCAGCATTTGGCTCTTCTCTACAGCACAGATTACCTGCGCCCTGCGTCACCTCTGCCCTTCCACCGTGAGACTGAGCCAGATGTCCCTGCCTGATGCTCTCTCTGTATTCTGCCTCAGGCGCACCACAGGAGACTGAAGTGCCAGTCTGAATCCTTGTGAGTGGAAAGGGTGGCATCACAGTCCCCACCGGTTCATCTCCAGGACAGCCAGCTTCTGCTCTTATGCCAGTCAGGGGAGCAGAGGGTTGGAGCAGCCACACTGCATCTCAAGAGCTATGTAGTGCTGTTGGTAGATCCTTCCCTAGCATGCAGGAAACCCTGGGTTCCATTCCTAGACCACATCCACCAGCTGTGGTGGAGCGTGCCTGTCACCCCAGCACCCAGGAGGTGAAGGCAGGACAAGCAGAAGTTCAAGGTCATCTTTGGCTATATAGTAAGTTTGAGCCCAGCCTTCTCAAAAGAAAAAACGTTGGTGTTTTTGTTTAATCTTTTGTGCATGAATAAATGTTCATCTGGCTTTACCGACAGATAAACGTAACCCGTCCCTGGCTGTTCGGCCTAGAATCCCTGAGCCGCAGCAAGGCTGAGCTACTGTCAGAACTGCACGAGCAAACCAGGTGAGGCGGGAACGGGAGCCTGATGTTAAACTTCGTAAAGGCTATGCATTTCCCCCAGTGAACGGGGCCCATTCAAAGGCTCACTGAGGTGCGGCTCCGGCCTTCCTCAAGCCGCCTTCCTGCCTTCCCGCCTTCCCGCTGGGCTTCTTGGAGGAAAGTCAGGGTTGGTTCTCCAGGCCCTGGTGCTGGGATTTGAGTAATCACAGGCCCGGGTGGCCTGTGTGGGAAGGTGTGTGTTTGCTCTGGCTCTTCGCCAGTGACACTCTGTGACTATTTTAAACGGGTCCCACAACCTTTCATTTGCTTCAATAATTTCTCTAAAATAAGAGTTGTTTATTCAAGGATCAAAATTGAAGAAGCTTCTCATTCCTCCCCAAACTGTTCTTTAGTGAGCCGGGAGACAGTACACATACTGGAGCCCAAAAGGGCTTGTCACGTAGGAAGCGTTTGTCCAGGTCAGCTACTGTCACTAGCGGAGTTTCTCAAAAAGAGTAACTGTATCTTTGAAGTCCCTAGAAGCAGTCCAGGCCACTCAGTAAACAGTTGTTGGTTTGAATGTCCCTTCTGACTCAATTCCTCATCTGTGCTCTATTCTGGTATTTCCACAATGTTATTTACATTTATGATATGTTTCGTTGTGTTTCTTTTGATGCTGGAGATCCAAGCCAAAGCATTATATGTTACCTTTTTCTTTGCTAAATAATATTTTGTTGTGTGGGTTTGCAGTTTGCTCTGTATCAACTGCTGTCAGTATATCTTTATTTTTTTTCTATCTTTAAAATAGTAGCTTTATTTTGATAAATTTCATGCACCATAAAATGTGGCCTTTTAAAATATATAATCACATGGTTTATAGTGTGTGTGCAGAACTACAACCATCACTATCTAGTTTCAAAATATTTTCATCACACCAAAAAAGAAACCCCACACTAATTAGAAGTCACGATGTTCCCTTCTCCCAGACCCCGACAACCACCAATCTTGTTTCCATGGATCGGGCCACACCGGTCATTTCATATAAACGGAATGATTAGATAGACGACTTGGAGTTCTGAAGTTTCTCACGTGTCTGGATATGGGGACTATTCTCACTGACCCTTACAATATGGAGACTGACAGTAATTCTGAAAACACCTTTCTCAATCGCCTTTCCTCCCCTCCCCTCCCCTCTCTTTTCCCCTTCCTTCCTCTCTTCTCTCATAATTTCCTGTCTCCATTCTGTTACTGGGATTTTGAGGCTTCTGGGTTACTGCTCTTTGTCTTTTTTCTTGTTTTTTTTTTATTATTATTTTTATTTTATGTGTATGAGTGTATTGCCTGCATGTATGTAAGTTCACCCATGTGGTGCAATGCCCAAGGAGGTCAAAAGAAGGTTTCTGATCCCCTAGAACTGGAGTTTCAGATGGTTGTTATCCACTGTGTGGGTTCAGGGAACGGACCCAAGTCCTCTGCAAGAGCAGCCAGTGCTCTTAATTGCTGAGCCATCTCTCCAGCCCCCATGTGTCCTTATTTTTTATTTACTACCTTTTTCTGTATCTTTTAATGGCCATACAATCTTTAACTGATGTGTTTTCAGCCACTTGTTTCCTGTTATGGTCATGAAACTCCTTGGGAGAACTTCAGCACATAGCTTTTTGTTCCTGTGTGATACGTTGCTAACAGCAGACACCTAGACCAGTGGAGCATATGGAGCCAGGGTGGTAACACAGGCTTGTAATCCCAGTGCCTGGGAAACAGGCAGAAGGACCAGGAGCCATCCTAAGCTACGCAGCAAGTCTCAGTCCAACCTGGGTTACATGACTCAAAACATAAACAACAATAGACAAGCCAACAAAACCCAGAGGAACATACAGAACATACTTTTGAAAAGAGATGAGTTTTTGAACTCAAAACATGTTCAGTACAAATGGAAACTGGAGACATGGTATTGGAAACATTGTAACCTGAAGACTGTGTTTTTGTTTTGTTTTGTTTTATTCTGTTTTGTTTGTCTTTTTGAAACAGGGTCTTTCAGTAGCAGCAGCTGTCCTGGAACTTGATATGTAGACCAGGCTGGCCTTGAACTCACAGAGATCCGCTGCCTCTGCCTCCCAAGTGCCGGGATTACAGGTGTGTGCCGCCACTCCCGGCTGAAGATTATGTTTTAAAAAGTAAACAAAAGGGGCTGGAGAGATGGCCTATCGGTTAAGAGACCGCTCTTACAGAGGACCTGGGTTCGATCCCCAGCACCGACA